>MCJB01049045.1:55532-66594 GCA_002018475.1 Nicotiana obtusifolia
CCTTCTTTTTTGGGCCCTTTTGACGAAGTTCATTCGAAAATTGACCATAAGTCCGTAAAAATTAAATTCACGCACACAAACTGGATAATATGCAATTGTACTCTTTCCAGGAAACCAACTTTCCCTATGTAACGGCAATTAAAAATTTCATATAAGTAAATATATAACTTACAGAAAAATGAGCTAATTACCTAATTCAATCAATCTTGTTTGTATAACGAAAAGGGCAACTAATTCGGGATCATGATAATTATTTTAAATTTCATGCTAAACATGAATGACTGTTGTGAAATCTCTCATGTCATGATTTGAAATCCTCTAAATTTTAGACATATAAGCCCGGGGGCGGATGTAGAGTTTGAATGTCAGGTTCATTTGAATCCAGCACTTCCGATACAGAGTATAAATTTATGTATAAAAATTTATTAAATTACAACAAATAGTAAATATGAATCCATAACTTTAAAAACAAAATGAGTTCGATACAAAAAATATTAAAAATTGAACCCACATCGTTAATTCCGGAATCCGTCTCTGATTATTTATTTGAATCCCAGTATCCACTCCAACCACCCCCCTCAGATGATAAAGAAAATAAAAAGCGCAAAAGGTCAAGGTGGAAAGAGCAATGTGAATGTTGTTATTTCAGGCCAGAATTTGGCATCTTCTTTTTGTCTTGTAAAATACTTAGGTAAATGCTATGAGAAGTGAATTGAAGTTTGATAAAGATAACTCATCCACTCTGGGAACCTCACATATACCTCACAGAAACTATAGCAAAAGAAAAATGTTTAACATATATAGTCACCTTTTTGTGATAGATATTGTCCATTTTTAACTTAGATAAGCACGATTTTAAAATATGTCACTAGAATTTAAGAGTGTTGCCCTCGAAGCAAGTCCGGTGAATTCCATTTGAATTATTCTAGTGGATTTTTTTCAATCTATTTTCTTTATGATTTCGTTCGAAATCATATAAAAACAATTCCTATTTGATATAGCTATTTGTGCAAGTTATTTGCGGTTAAGAAGCAACTGTCTCTCGTACAGATCGTGTATTAATCTACTATAACTATAGGATACTCCCCTTTCGCGAATTAACGCGAGGAACAGCACTTGTTAAACATGTTGTTCTGCCTAGAAGACGAACGAGGTCAAAAAATCAAGAGTGACACCAAAATATCTTATTTGTACAAATCACCTATTTTAGAATACAGTCACTAGAATTTGAGACATGTTTCATTGTATTCGCCCATATTTTTTAGTGCATATATAAGATTTTCTTAAGGTGTTTCAACTCATAACTTCATGATTATTAGTAATAACTATTGGCATGTACTATATTGTTATAAGTAATAAAGTTGTTATACAAAATATATGTCAAATATGTGAAATATTTAATTGTTAAATTTCAATAAAATTATTAGTATAATTTTACAGCTTGGACTCATAATGATTTGGTTTAACACCACTTATCGAATTGTATCAATTTCAAAACTTTTGTCCTTCTGATAAACTGTTTTTTGTATCTGACCCACCCCTTTGACAAGACAAATGCAAAAATCCATATTGAAGTATTATTTTCAAGAAAAAGGGACTAAAAGTTAAATATATGAGTGTTGCAAAGAGATGACACCACTTCTCTATATACGTAGCTCAACCTTTTCCTCTCTGAAACTCTGCCTTCGGTTAATTCATGAAATTTTCAGATCACAAGACATGAAATTCATTTAACATCCCTTGTGTTCCATATAATAAGATTATATATTAAAAACACATACACATGCAAGTTAAATTTATAACATATCTGGCAAAAATTAAGAGGAAAAAGAAATTAAAGGGTGTGTGAGCTGAGTGTGTGTTGGGGGCTCTAGCAAGAGGCGGACTCAGGATCTTAATGTGACGGGATTACTATTATTTTTCTCAATTAGTACCCCTAAAGGTTTTTTGTATTTAGGATGCCAAGTAATTTGTTTAATTATTTTCAAAGTATATATACAATGGCGGAGCCAAAATTTTTATCAAGGGAAGTCAAAATATAAATAAGTACGTATATGAAGAAATTAAGTGGAGTCAACACATAGTATATATAAATAAAAATAAAAAATTTAACCTATTTGTGCGGTAAAATTTTCCGACAAAGGGGTATCAAATGACTCTCCTTGTCAGTGACCAGCGAGTGGCTCTGTCGCTGTATACATATACATATACAAAATTTCTGCTGAAGTTACGTGGTCAGTGACCTCTCATGCTCTAGCAGTTAATCTGAGTCTTTAGAATTAAAGATTTAATCAGTTTGTCTTCGTGACATTAATAATGTCAGTTGAAGACTATAACCAAGACGAACGACCTAAAGGGCGGATCAATTATTGGATCTTGCAATTTCATACAAAAGTATTTTATATATATATATATATATTCTTTTATCAACACTAAATGATTAAACTTGAACCAGATAATACAGTATATATATACTGTTTAATGTATGTATAAGGAAACTTTATTGGAAATGAATACACTCTTGATAATTAAAAAGCGCTTTATTTATTAGTGAGCCTTACACGACACAAATCCATATTCATTTGTTGGACTCAGGATTTGGACCACTAGGAACATTATGAGCACCCATCCGAAATTGACGGCTCCCGTTGTTTGTAACATCAGGAGGCGGATCTAGAGCGGGTTCAGTACTGACAACAGTTGCATTAGTTGATTGTTTGGGATGAATTTGCATGGCGGAGTTTTTGCTTGTTGGAGAGAAGTACACTTTGGGGATTCTTACATTTCGAGCAGCTGAGATGATCATAGGAGAATTCATGAGTAGCAACAAGAAGAAAACAAGAAGATGAGCTTGTGATTTTGTGCAGTTTCTTGTTGTTTTTGCCATGATAAAAGTTGAAGAATAACCAAGAAAAATTAAACCACCCCAAAATAACACTAGGGAGAACAATATCCATGAACCAAGTGGAACTCCAGTAGTTGGAAAATATAATGGAGGAATTAAGAAATCAAGAAGCAGTTCCAATATATATAATTACAGTATATAAATACTATGGATATAAAGAGTTGTAAAGCTTTCTCATTTAGGAGCTCTATATATATATATATATATATATAGTATTCTTTTTCAGGTTCCTATGTTGCCCCTCTAGTAATTTGTATTTGCAAAGTTAACCCCTTTTTTTTTATCGACTAATAGACATTCTAATAAGGCAACGTTCATACATGAGATTTTTTTGGTAAGTCAATTTCAATCTCATCATGTGGGGTGGTAATTCATAGTATTATTAAATTTGAGGGATTGATTGACAACTGACAAGATAAGTTCCAAATTGAGATCTATCAAGAAAATTATGTCAAATTCCATAATGTAAATAATTAGGTAAATTATATTAAAAGTTCTATGTTACACTACCTCTCTATATATATATATATCACGGTTTCATTCTATTGTAATTGACATGTGTAACAGCTATATAGTATACAAAGCGATCGTTTGGTTCGCGGACAAGATTATCTTGATATTTATATAATCTTGAGATTAATAATTTCGAAATTCACTAGTCTAATATGGTAATCCTAATATTTTTAAGTAAATATAAAGTAGGTAACGATGAGAAAGAAGAACGATGGCTCCAGAAGATTTTTAAAAAAAAAAAAGAAAAAGAAAAAAAAAAAAAAAAAAGATGGACGCAGATGTCTGAAGTTGCGCATTGTTAAGCTTAACTTTAGACCTAAATTAATGTCTGAAGTTCAAATTCAGACATACATGTTTGAAGTTAGGTTTGGTTACACCCAACTTCAGATCTCATATGCCTAAACCCGTGAGTCTGAAGTTGATTTTGAAGCGACCAAACTTTGAAACAATTATATAAATAAGGGCAGATCCAGTTCAACAACTACGGGTTCTCGTGAATTTAGTAGTTTTTGTCTAGAGCTTGTATTTGTATTGAAAAATTCATATGTATAAGAATTAGTTTGGAATTCAGTTCGTTCATCCATTTAGTATTGTATATTAACTCGAAATTTTTATAACAATCCATAAACCTAAAATTCTGGATCCGCCTCTTGTTAAACTTTGACTATTAAGAATCTTCAAAGCCGTTATCTATGCACTTGTTCCCATAGAACTTTCTGAATCGAGTATTTATCTATTATTTGAAATGTAATCGAGAAACATTCACTTATTAATGCGAAAATAAAATTTAAACAAAAATACTCCTGCTTATTACTTCATCTATTTTTATTTATATGAACTTAGTTTTTTAGCCCCTTTATAACATAATGACCACTTTTTTAATTCAAAAACTTAAATTTTCAATTTTACTATGATATACATATGTTTAAAATCACAAGTTTTAGAAGAATTTTAACCACACAAATGCTATGACTTGTTCAGAATCACATATTTTAAAAGTCTTTATTTATCTCTTAACTTTGTGTCTAATCAAATAAATTCAAATCTATATATTACTAAAAGGAGAGAAAAAAGCCCTCTCCTAAGTCAAGTGGTTGCCTACAAATTTCTTTGTTTTGTTTTAAATAATTTTTGTTTTTATTTTTAAAATAAAAAGTTTATTATTCAGAAAATATTTTTGATAATAATAGAAAAAATATAAAATAAAAAAATAGATCTTCTATTATATTATAAAAAGAAAGTAGCATACAAAAATTTAAATAAAATAATATGCTAATAAAAGTATCTATTAACAATGCAATAATACTAAATATTGGATAATATAATAAAGAAAATATCGAACAAGCCTATTATTCGATGCATATATAACTCTTATTAATTTAATAGAGATTTTATTCATTAACATTTAAATAATATTAATAAGAACAATAGGATAAAATATAAAATAAAAAATATTTCAAGAGTAATTAAATATATATCTTCTATTATATTATAAAAAGAAAGTAGTAGATAAAAATATTAAATAATATGCTATATAAAATAAAAATATATTTCAAGATTAATAAAACATATATATCTTCTCTTATATTACAAAAAGAAAATGAGAAAACAAAACTATTAAAAAAAATAAATGCTAATAAAAAATTTCTATTAGCAATGTAAAAATACTAAATATTTGATAATAGAATAAAGAAAAATATAGAATAAAAAAATTATTCAATGACTATATAAGTCCCTTTAATTTAATAGAGATTTTGTTATTGGTATATCATATTGACAAACAAGATGACAATAAATATTTATTTAAATCAATACGATCTAATATGTTCAAACAAACCCGATCACAATTTAATTTAATTAATAATTTTTAATATTTACCGCGCACCACACGGTAGAAAAATTATTCAATGACTATATCAATCTCTTTAATTTAAAAGAGATTTTGTTATTGAGTATATCATATTGACAAATAAGATTACAATTAAAATTTATTAATTTACTAAAGCAATACGATCTACTATGTTCAAACAAGCCCGATCACAATTTAATTTAATTAATATTTTTAATATTGACTGAGGTCGAGAGTTCAATCCTCTCTCACCCCATCAAAATTTTATTTTGCATTTTCCGTTTCCTTCAATTTTGCAAGAATTAAATTAGGTGTCTACTCTTCATTCTCGTTTTTGGCGAAATTTTCAAATATTTTGCGCCAAAACTCCCAAACAAACTGGCCCCAAAATCGCAAAACCAAAAAGCAAATCGGCGAAGAAGATGAAAAACCAACCTTCAATACGACCATTAGGGCAGCGTTCAATTGCTTCAACTTTCCTCTTTCGTTCTTCAAATCCGTAAGAAAAGAAATTAACTTTCTCTTTAATTATGTTTTCACTTTTGTCGCTCTTTTGGGGTTTTCATTTTGCTGATTAATTTTAAGTTCTACGAAGAAATTTTATTTTCTCGTTAAATCTCTTTCTTTTTAGCTTTCTGAGTGTACTTCTGAATCTGGGGTTTATTTTTTTGTGATTTATTTAAGGTCTACTGGTTGTGAGAAGAAAGTGGAAAACAAAGCTATCAATCAAAAGGGTTCAAGCATCTCTTTATCTGACTTCCTCAGCAAAAAATTGCACAAAAGTCCTGTTTTGCCCGGAGTAGTTCCAGTAAGAAACCTAAATTATTTTAGTTTCTGTGTTCATGAAATGCTAGAAAAAAAAAAAGGAATTTAGGCTTTTGAGATGCATTTTTATTAACTACTTGTCGTATTTTTTACTACTAGCCAATTTTGGGAACTCAAGAAAATTTCAAAAAAATTGAAGACAGAAACTTGTGTTTCCTGTTTTTTCCATTACATCAAGATTTCACATTGTAGCTGAAGTGTGGAACTTGTAGGACAATACAACATATACGCGGTGGGTGCACGTGTAAAGAAAGTTGAAGATTTTAGAAGTGTATGTAGCAGCCCCAGTTATACACTTCCTTTGTTCTAGGAACCATTGTTGATTCTGAACTTGGTGCATGGAGGTGCGCTCAGTGCCTTCAAATGACTGACTAAATTTGGTAGTTGATTTGAGCTAAATTTCTCTTTTGGAACACATGAAGACTTGAGAAAATAATTGGAAAAGGTGAAGAATGCTACTGTCTTCGACTCCTGGAAAATATTGAAAATGATCTATTTAACCTTTGTGTGGTTTTAACTTCAATCATTCACATTATCTGTGTTCTTACCTACAATAAGGAGAGTTCTATTCTCTGCATTAGTATTTGGAATGTACAACTATTTCCCATAGCAGCCTGTAGAAATAATTATTGGTTTTCTATATCAGGGTGTGTAATTTCTCTACTTGTAGATTAACTCATCGTATTAGATATAAGTGTAAACAGGAACTAAACTTTTGCAGGGAAATAAGAAAATCTCGGTGCCAGCAAGTAGTAAAGTCACAAGTAAGTCCATTAATGGACAAATCAACCGCGGGAAAGATGGAGAAACAGGAATTCCGTGTGCTCTTGATGCTATTTTTGAACAATACAAGAACACCATGAAAGGGAACCAAGATGTTTCTGCTCCTAATGATTGTGGTGAGGTTTCAGTTTGTAGCACAGATGATGTCAGAACATCAAGAAAAAGAGGTCTTGTTGAAGGTTAGTCATTCTTTCAGAAATGAATCAGTTCAGCTGTTCACAAGTTGGTTGTGCTAATCATATTTTCTTGATAATTAGGCTTTCATGAGATTGCCTTGATATATATTTTTTTATTTGGTTAGCTTCATTGCTGAGTATCTAATCTTTATTTCTGTAACTAACATACATGTTCGGTAAAACAAAACTAATCAGTATCAGCTGACTTCTTGTGTCACTTGACCTTGCTTCCATGCTATAAAGCTTCAGGTTCTGAATCACAACGCAATCGTCTGTTAGTTAATATTGCTTCTCTATGTATAAAGATGCTATTACTTATTCGATACTTAGTATTGAATAAGATTTCCAATACACTGTTATACTTGGAGAAGTGTTGAGCTCTAGAAGGGCCTAACGGGTTATTCCTCTTGAGTTCTGTTGACAGCGTTGCTTGAAATTGAGAGTTTGAGCTTAATCTCGGCTACATGGAGAAAAATGCCTATTGTTTTACTTCTGGCATTTTCTTGAAAGATGATAATTGATACCTTGAATAAGATCGTTGTCCATTTCTTAAGCCCCTTAAAACAGCATTAGTCCAGCACTTCCCAAAAACAGATGGAAATTCACTAGATTCTAAAAATTTGAGGACCCTTCTAGTGTTGTTACTCACTGAGTGGATAAGGATTGGGGATGGAGGTATTCAAAATTGACCACCTAGTTTTAACTTCTTCAAGCCAGGTTGCTGGCTGGAATTGACACAAAACTTTTTTCTGGTTACTAGCGCGTGGTGTATTGGCTTTCTTGAGAAATAAATACCATATAATTTAGTTCCTATGCTTAGTGGAATTATTATCTGGTTAATCCAATTTCGTTTGCATTGGAGTTTTGATAGTAATATTTTACATGTTCTTGGATTTCATGGAACATATAGAATGTGGTATATAATGCAGATTATTATCTCCCATTCTCAGGAAGTCATCGACCAATGTTTGAGGTTTAGTCTTGACAGTTTTCATGGTTTACTAGGTAGCAGCGGAAGCCAATCTGCTCGAAAAGTTTTGGCTGTTCTTGGAGAAGGTTCAGCAGAAAAGCCTAGACGAAAAGTGAGAATGATCGATAACATTGAGAAACCTAGTACCCTCTTCAATCATTGTAAGTGCACTTAAATCTAAATAATGTTTCATCAAAGTGTTTCTTCAGCTAGAACATATTATTGCATTTTCACTTTCAACTTCTCATCATAAAAAGGAAAATTATGTTTTATTTTTTTGTGTTTTCAGATGCCAATGGAGGTGGCTGGTGGGATTGCAACATGGAAGGTGTTGATAATGAAGAAGTGGGGTGTAATGAAGTATGGGAAGGAATGGGTTCTACAACTTTAGGGGGATTGGAATGGCACTGATTTAGATTACTATTATTGCTTAGAGAAGAATCATTATTGCAAATATCTGTGTTATACATAGGCAGTTGACACCAAAAATGGCATGTTTGATGTAATGATGCAAACAAAAATAATCTCTTATCACATTCTTTTGCCTATGTACTTAAGGATGTGAACTTCAAATTGCATGCTTGAAATAGAGTATGCTTTTTTGAATATACTTTATTTCGTAAAAAGATGTCTTTAATATTTTTAACATGTAAATGGCTTTTTCCGACAAGTTTAGGGGGCAATTTATTATTTTCCCTTAATAAACTTGTTGCTTCCTTACGCACACGCAAGTATACGTGATCGACAAGTAATATAGGACAATGAGTCCGGATTATCGTACCCAAGGGACTTAAGTTAACTACTTTATAACAACTAATATTGTTATTTAATCAAGCAAAGATCAAGTTTAGTATATAGTTTATTCTAGATTGTAATTCTAATGTAAATCTAGGAATTGCAAAGAACAAATATGTATTTTGTAATCAATGAAACAAAGATTCCGGGGTTGTGATTATATTCCCAATCCTATTGCGTTCTAATTGACTTATCGTTCATATAGTTAATGTAAGATTGCTAATTAATCGATAATGATACTTATAGCCCTCTTCCGAAGTACTATTCGCCTATTCCTAACAAGATTAATGCCTATATTCCTATGGAATTAATCTAGCAAGAATGCATGAAGAACACGATTATATAATTAAGCATGGTGATTAAGCATATTCCTATCCTAACCACGAATCCGCTCTTTTTAACAAAGTTAAGAACATGCTTTCTTCAATCCTTATTCTAATCTAGACTTGGTTTTCCCAAACATAGCATAGATAATTGATAGAACTTAATTGGTGGCCAAAACAATTAAGCAATTAAGCATAGAATTGAAGAAACAATCTTATCCACATTAACTATTAACACGAATCCGTCAACTTAGAAACACAATATTCATGGCTAATCACAACCCCAGAACAAGGGGTGATTAGCCACTCATGTTCAACAAAATCAAATAACTAAATAAGAAAAACTAAAATAAAGATACTAGTTTTTGCTTGATGAATTGATAATTTCTTGATGTTGTTGATGTTCCTAGCCTCCCTTTTGCTCCAAAATCACGTTCTTCCCCTTCACAATGGGTTTAGGGATGTTTATATAGGAGTTGGGAAGGTTTTGGGTCGGTTTAGGGGTCTTCTAGATGAAGTAGGACACAATTCCTGAAATCAGTCCCCTGGGGGGCGCTGGGCGCTGTCCAGGGGACTGAAGGCAGTGGCCTTTCCCTTTGTCTCTGTCTCCAGCGCCACAGGCAGCGCTGGGCACTGGCCTGTGGCCTGGTTTCCTCCTTTGTTCGTTTCTTCTCGTTTTAGCTTGTTTCTTCCCCGATTTCGTCCCCGATTGCTTTTAAGTCATTCCTACACATAAAAACACATTATATTAATATGAATCAATGTGATTAACATCCAAATCCACACAAACAAGAGCTAAATATGGGATAACTTATACATTAATTAGTACTTTTTCTACCAATTATCAACACCCCACACTTAAACTCTTGCTCGCCCTCGAGCAATGGGACTTTAACCAGCCTTTCCCAACTACTAATTTTTTAGCCTAGCATGAACATTCAACATTAAAACACTTCATACTTCTTTGAACACAATCAATACTAGTTGAACAAGTATGACACATAATTTATCCATATCATTCCCACAAAATTCAATTAATCTTATAAATTCAATCACATTCAACACCTCAATTGTCATCACCCAACCTCAAAAGCCGACTTATCACATAAAGCTACTTCAATTCATATACTTACCCAACAAGACAATGCACACATTACCAAATTGTTCATGAAATCATGTGCCTCACCAATATATGAAGAGTGAATGTATATATATGAATGGAATCACACAAAATTTGCATAACAACTCTCACTCTCACAAAGAACTCATATGCATCCCATAGAGTACCATAAGCTTGCCCTAGTGTAGACTTCCACTAATTGAGTTAGTCAAATCTAAGATCAAGTAGGACTTTGTCGGGTTGTACTATAGGCTAGGGGACGGGTAAGGTATATTTGGTAATAGTGGCTAGTCCTCCTAAGCACCTAATACACTACACTCAATGTTCAAACACTTCTTTTTCTTCCAATCACTAAACTTGCCTCACATACATAGCCCTTTTCTTTTCAATCACTTAGCATACTACAATAGGAGGTGAATTTGTCATCTCTTTTCCACTAAATTTTTTTTTCTTTTTCTTTCTTTTTCATCATCAAAATTTCTTCTTTCTTATTTTTCAACCTCCATACACATTATTCATCCGCTAGTGTTTTTTTTTTTCAATTTAACTTCTCATAGCCAACAAGTTCTTTCATGGTTTCATTCTTTCACAAGACAATCCCTCTAACCACCCTTACTACTTTTAGCGACTAAGTGCTTTCGGAGGTAAGGGTTCAAACAAAGCTCAATTCAAGAACAAAATACAGGGAATGGCTTGTAATGTAGGTACACAAAGAAAGGGGCTCATAGGCTCAAAAAGGCTAACAATGGACAAATTTATATTCGATGCAACAAGCACATCCAAAATTAAACAAAGAAGTGCCT
>MCJB01049046.1:0-42932 GCA_002018475.1 Nicotiana obtusifolia
ATATCACCTTTTGTCCCCACCGAGGGTGACCAGGGTGCTGGCAGTGCTGCACCAGACTTGGGCCTGGACTTCATGAAACTAATGGCAGACATTGCACCTTCGTCTGCTAAAGTATCTCATCCTCCCGCTCCTCTAGTACGGGTAGACATCACTGATGCCGAGACATCGGGGGGGTCATCAGAATTCGAGGGGGAAGAATCAGAGGATGTAAGTTCAGGGTCCGATGAAGGTTATGACCCCAAGGACAAGGGCAAAGCAATTGCTGTGCC
Organism: Nicotiana obtusifolia; assembly: GCA_002018475.1. NCBI lineage: Eukaryota > Viridiplantae > Streptophyta > Magnoliopsida > Solanales > Solanaceae > Nicotiana > Nicotiana obtusifolia. The sequence goes on from MCJB01049046.1 coordinate 270, forward strand.
AACTGTGGAGGAAGAAGAAGAGCAAGCAGACATTGAGAGGGCCATACAGTAATCGCTAGCGGAAGTGGCTGCCCCTGCACACTCATCAGCCACACAGCCACCAGTGGGCGAAGCTAGCAGCTCAGCGGCCCCACAACCTGCTCCAGATCAGTCTCACATCCCTCCTGCAGCTCCGGAGGAGACCTAGGCTACTGCATCTCTTCGCGCAAATGCACCCCAGGGAGCCCCTTGCACTCAATTTTTTTTTATGCATTGGGGACAATGCATGATTTAAGTTTGGGGTGGTAGCCTTATCTGTGTATCTGTGCATTTGATTTCTTTTCGGGCATGTTTAGTGACATTGATAACTGTACATTATTTAGTAATGATTAATGACTTATGTATATATGCTGTTTTAATTAAATAGTTAGTGAAATGAAGTTCCTAAATAAAATCCCCTTGTTTTTTCTTCCGCCGGGTTCTTTTTCAAGGGTGTAATAGTAGAACCGGGTTTATGAATATGAGATATATTGACAGGGATGGTAAATTTTTTCATTATCAAGTATGTAAATCTGTGTGTAGATTATACCCTTCCTAACAAGTCAATTATGTGAATTTGAGGCTCACTCGGTAACTCTAGGTCTACCTAGAATCGTGTATGTATACATGAGGAAAGCCTCGGGTGACCAAATGTGAACTCTAAAGCTGTAAACTATGTTAACCGAACAGTGTGTGTGCCAATGTGTGTGAGCTCCTTGTTTAGATAGTTCTTGTGTTCACTTCTGCTATCTAGAACTTGCCCGGTTGGTTTTTCGACGCATAGTATATGTACACTGAGTTAGAGAGATGATTTTAGGCTTTCTTTGATTATTTATGAAACCTTTCTATCCTTTTCAGGTGCCCTATTTGAGCCTTTTAGCCTTTTCCTTGGCCTCCGCATTACAAACCTGTCCCATTCGTAAAACATGATCTCTTTTGAACCCGTTCCTCCTTGAACATTGAGAACATGGCTAAAATTTTAAGTTGGGGGTGTGGGTCAACATGGAAATGGGCAAGGCTGTGAAATGAAGGTGGGAACCCGTACCTCAAAGTGCTCATGTGAATTTATGAAAGATCCAAAAAGAGAGAGAAAAAGAAAGAGAAAAGAAAGAGAAAAAAAATGTTGTCATAAATAGTTATGTATGTATTGGCAATAATGGAGCTTGGGATTAGAATAGAGAGGTATGAAAGGTGGGTCCAATGTGGGAACTTAACGCCATTAAGGCTATGGGGTCGAAAAGAATCCAAAGGTTAAAAGAAAGAAAAATGTCATTGGTGTTCAAGGAGGAAGTAGCCACTAGTATCTAAATATATATCCTACCCTTCCTTAAACCGACATTACAAGCTTACAAAGTCCTTATGTGATCTCCAACCGAGTGTTCTTATAACTAGGCGGTGAATTAAAATAAGGGCAAACCTATGGTATGGCATGTGGTGACACTTGAAATTTTGTTCTGAGAGTGAGTGTACTTGCACTTTAGTCCCTTTTGTATTGCTATGATAAATATTGTGAGAGTGGGACTTTCTTTCCAGTGAGGGCACATACACTGCTAGGTTGATAGTAAGTTGAGCTTTGAGTAAGGCATAAGTGTATTCAGTTGAAGGTAGCCTTTAGTTACTTTGTTGAGGCTCAAAGTTCACTAACTGATTGGTTCTCTTTGAATATATTGATGATTCAAGGAGGGTACAGTAATCAAAGAGTTATACTTGAGATACTAACAACAAACACCGTCCACGGTCAGTATTGTTTCATATTTGATAAGTAGAGTCTAGACTAGGATAGTATCGTTTTAGTTGCTTGAGGACAAGCAAGAGTTTAAGTTTGGGGTGTTGATGTGCCGGGTAATTTCGGCACATTTTGATACTACTTGCTTAAAGTTTAACTTGTTTTATGTGCAAATTCTCATGATACTTACGTAATTATAGTGTATTTGCAGTATATCGAGTGTAAGGACTTAGAAGTACGGAAAAGAGTTCAAAAAGCCAGCTGAAGACAAGAAAAGAAGTTAAGAGCATCGCATAAGCGAGTATGTGGTTGCAAACAGAGAATGCGAATCGCATATTCAACAAGTAGATCGTAGACAAAGACAGAACTCTAGGCCAATCTTCATGTCGAGAATGCGATCGCATATGCGACCGCAAAACAGGAATGCGAACCGCAAAATAACAAGGTGAAATCGCAAAGACAAACAGAGTTTTGGGTGAAAATCAGAGTGGAGAATGCGATCGCATAATCAACATGCGAACCGCAAATCAAAACGCGATGAGGGAAAAATTTTCTGGTGGAATTTGCGACGGGCGATGATGATCTGCGGTCCACATTTCTGTTCTGCGACAGAAATGCGGTCCGCATTATTACAACAGGGGCAAATCAAACCGAAATTTGCCTCGGGTTTTGGGCCTCTATAAATAGGTTTTATAGGGTTTTGTGAAGAGAGTCTTGTCAGAATTTAGAGTACAAAGTATAGGCAATTAACTATTTGAATTCTTAGAAGCTTTTGGGGATCAAATACCTTTTATTTTTGTAAGATGGTATCAATTACTATTCTTTGTTCTTTACTTATCAGCATGTGCAGCTAAATTCAAATGCTGAGGTTGTGAACCCTAGATGGGTAGAATGTTGTTGAGATCTTGATATTGAATCTGATTTCGAAGGAAGCTTGATATTTATTTATTTTGTTGTTCTTCAATTAATCGTTAGTGGTTGCAAACATTAACGAACACCAATTAACTCTATCTTATCTTGGAAAAGTGAGATAGAATTTGGTAGAAATAAATAACAAAGACTCAAGGCTTTAAACCTTGTTTAATAAAATCGCTTAGGAATAAGTAGGTTTTAATTTGGCGTTTAATTGATTGTTCTTAAGCATAACTCTTTTGTATTCGGGAGAATCGTAGAGAGGATACATTATCCAATTATTGGGAAATATTGGATAGTAAATTAAACATCAATTGCATATCAAGAAAGGTACTCAATATTAATATCAAGAACATTCTACTACATTAAGGGGGACACAACCTTGGTTTCTTAAATTCATATTTTTCACATTCATACTATCAAGATTAGTTTTCAGTTTTAGTTTACTTATACATTCAACACTCTTTTATTCTGTTTGACGTACTTGATAGAATTACGACTTAGTCAAGTATTACATTAATTAGATAATCGTTTCACACCTATTCCCTGTGGGATTCGACCCCAACCTTGTTGGGTTATTATATTTGACATCGACCGCTTACACTATTATTAACGTGTAATTTGAGCGTATCACCAGGCTGATCATTTTGAGTTCTTTAGCCCTATTTTCCCTATTTTATGCCTTAAATATGTGTAATTGTGGTTGTATGACTTGCCAGGGTGGTTGGTTTGGTTTCGGGGAGGTTTTAGAGTGGATTGGGACACTTAGTCCCAAGGTTGGAAGCCTAGTTCATAAGAGTTGACCGGAGTTTGACTTATGTGAAGACGACTCCGAAATGGAGATTTTATGGTTTCAATATCTTCGTATGGTGATTTTAGATTTAGGCGTATGTCCAAATTTGGATTTAGAGGTCCGTAGGTTGGTTTGAATGTTTTAGGCGAAGGTTGGAAAGTTGGAGCTTGACTTTGTTGATATCAGTTTCAGATTTTAGTTCTGAAAGTTGGAATATGATCGTGGTGTCATCTGGGACTTGTGTGAAAAATTTGAGGTCATTCCGGGTTTGTTTGATGTGATTCGGCATGAGTTTTGATAGTTGAAAGTTCATTAGTTTCATTAGGCTTGATTGGGTTGCGATTCGTGATTTGGTGTTGTTTTATGTAAATTTAGGTTTCGAGTAGGTTCGTATTGTGTTTTAAGACTTGTTGGTATGTTTGGATGGGGTACTGGGGCCTTTGGTGTGATTTGGATTGAGTTCGGGTCATCTTTGGACTTAGAGGGATTTCTGAAGTTTCTGATTCCAGATGCATTCGCACCTGCGACGGATTAGCCGTAGGTGTGAGGCCGCAGAAGCAGCAGCTTGATCGCAGAAGTAGAGGGTGAGGCTAGGCAAGGTTAGGTCCGCAGATGCGGAAGCGCGGGTTCGCTAATGGTCTACAAATGCTGAAGGTTGGAAGCTGAAGGGATATCGCAGATGTGATATTTTGATCACACTTGTGGGATCGCATATGGTGTTAAGTGATCGCAAATGCGGAATCACTAGCAGAGTTTATATTTAAAGGGTTTCATTGTTTTTCTCATTTTTAGAGTTGTGGAGCTCGGCTAAGGGCGATTTTTGAGAGACATGTTGCTGCAATTGAAGAGGTACTTGAAGTTTAATCAGTTTTGATGATAGATATTGATTACTCATTGATTATTACACCTAGTTTATGTGAATTAAGGTGAAATTTAGGGATTCTAGACTATGTTGTTGGAGAGTGAGATTTGATGATTTGAGGGTCAATTTGTGGTTGGAATTGGATGAAATTAGTATGGTTGGACTCGTATTTGCATGAGTGTTCGAAATTTGTGAGTTTTGTCGGGTTTCGAGGTGCAAGCCCGGGATTGACTTTGCATATTACTTCAAGACCTTAGCTTTTTCATTTGGAACTGTTTCTGATAGATTTTATTGATGATATTAAGTAGCTTTGGCTAGATTCGAGTCGCTCGGAGGCCGATTTGCATGGCAAGGGCTTTTTGGAGTATTGATTTTTGTGTTTGAGATAAGTAACATATCTAAACTTGGATTTGAAGGTAGTTAACCATGTGAATTATGTTATATGAGATGTATTGGGGTGACGCACATACTAGGTGACGAGCGTGTGTGCGTGCACCAGAGTATTCATGATTTGAGGTGGCCTTTAGACTATTGCCGGATTTGTTTTGCTATCATGCCTTGTTATATCTGTGCTTTTTTTCTTCTCGTTTGATTGTTTGAACTATGATATATGCTAGAAATCATATTTAGGATATATACTTATTTGATTGAGACATAACGAGCTATTCCTGCTGTTTTGAGTTGTTTACCTTAACTGTAGTCATATAATCACTAATGAATCCTCATTTACACATCATATCTTAGTCTTTGTATATTGCTTGTTTAATTCATCACATGCTATTTTTGTTGTTTTCCATATGTGATACTATTTAGGCTGAGTTCTATGAGGTTGTGAGGCTTGTGACTTGAGAGGTTGTTGACTGATATGAGTCGTAGAGCCGTGTGGTGAGTGATATATGGATCGGGTTGCACACCGCAACAGTCCAGATTGGCCATTGATTGATATTTGGATTGGGTTGCATGCCGTAACAGGCCATATTGGCTATTGATTTTATTTGAATTGAGTTTCACATCGCAACAAGATATATTGGCTTTCGATTAGCGTTTGGGCAGGATCCGCCCCTCTATATTCTGACATGCCAGTAGTGAGCGCAGGCACAATGATGTATACACATGCATTTGGTGAGGGGAATTGGTGCCAGGCACCGGTACAGTGCTGAGTGATTGTGTGTGTGATAAAGTGAGGTTAGCCAGACACCTTGAGTGTGAGGGTACATGAGGATATCATTGTGAAATTATTAACTTGACATGTATATTTGACATATAGGCATAGAGATGTATTTTTCTCATGCTAGCTGGTAAATGAAATGTTCTTATCCATGTTTGAGCTTAACTTTTATACTTGGAAAACATGCCTAAATTCCTGAATTGTGAACGAGTTAAACATAATATCATTGAGTTATTTAATTCTACTATTTCCGTTCTATTTTGTGCTGTTATTGGTTATTGGTATTAGTCTCTGACTGTTTCTTCTGAGCTCATCACTGCTTTCAGCCCAAGGTTAGGTTCGTTACCTATTGCGTACATGGGATCGGTTATACTCATACTACACTCTGTACTTCATGTGCAGATCCAGGTACTTCTGGAAGTGGTGATTGCTAGAGTTGTGTTGGTACTAGCTTTTGGGAGACTACGAGGTAGCTGCTATGTCGTCCCTAGACCTTGAAGTCCTATTTCATTTATTTCTGTTATTACTGTTCTATTGTTCAGACAATTGTACTGAGGATTTGGCCCTGTATTTTGATATTCAGTGGTGCTCATATATTCGTTGACGCCAGATCATTGGGATGGTTGTAGTAGTATCATCGTTGTTTGCTCAGATATTTCATGATATTTCCGCTGTTGAGTTTATTAAAATCTGTTTTATTGAACTTATTGTCATTGTGGAACCGTTGGCTTGCCTAGCAAGTAGTGTTAGGCGTCGTCGCGGGTCCGGTGGGAATTCGATCGTGACACTAATACTCAATTTAAAGTGTTTAGCAAGAGGAGTACATGCCACTTTTGCATCTGTCATATTTAACCTCTTGAGTACCTTTGTATTTCTTTGGGACAAAAATAACTCCTCTCTATCTCTGTGTCGGTGGATTTGAATGCCTAAGATATTCCTTGCTGGCCCCAAGTCATTCATCGCAAACGATTTGCTCAACTGCTTCTTAAGGATTGCAATTCTGTATTTATTCTCGCCAACAATAAGCATATCATTCATGATATTCGGCTTAAAGAATGTATATTTATATTCATATTGCCTCGTATTTTACTCATGTTTCGTGTATTTTTGGATGTGGAATATAATGATTTATTCTAAGTCGTGGTATTCTTTATGTGTAGGAATCACCCGAAAGCAACGTGGGACAAAAGTGCACAAGTTGAAGCAAAAAGAGAAAAAAAGAAAAAATGGGCTAGTGTAGCGCCTTGGGTAGTGCATCGCGCTACCCGTAATGCAGCTTGTAGACTTGAATTTTTTGGCCACCAGGCCAGCGCCAAGGCTAGCACGATGCATTACCCTGGACGCTAGGTGATGGGATTGTTTTTCCACTTCGGTCATGATAAAGTTTTCTGGCCCTACACACCCCCAAATCATAAAAAGAAGAAGTATAATCCTATTTTGGTGGGGGAGACTCCACTTTGAGAGGAAAACACACACACGAAATACTTGGGAGCAAGGATTCCCAGTTTTTCTTCATCTTTCTTAGTACTTTCAACTATTCAAACACTTGTGAAATTATTTAATGAGTGGCTAAAACCCATAAGTTCTGGGGTTGTGATTTAGCCATGAATATTGTTGTTTGAAGTTGACTTGACCTTGATTTTAATTTTCCAATATATGATTGTTTCTTCAATTATGTGATTAATTGCTTAATTATCTGGCCAACATTTAGGTTCTATTTACTATCTGTGTAATGATTGGGAAAGCATTGTCTAGATTAGAGAAGAATAGAAGAGGGCATGATCTTAACTCTGGGGGGGAGGGGGGATATGTGGTTAGGATAGGAATATACCTAGTCATCATGCTTAATTGAATATCATAATCTTAATGTGTTCTTAATAGATTGATTCCATAGGAATATAGGCATTAATCTATTTTGAATAGGCGAGTAATAATTTGGGAGAATACTATGAGAGCAATTAATTGATTAATTAGCAACCATGAGCGAATTGTATGAAACGACAACGACCCAGTAAAATCCCACAAGTGAGGTCTGGGGAAGAGAGAATTAATTCGAACATAATAGGATTGATAAATCGATCACAACCCTAAAATGTTCATCTCTACTGAATTCTCAACAACCATTTTCTGCTAAAATAATTAGTTACTTGTTACATTCATTGCTTATCACACAATTAATCTCTGATTGACTCGATTGAATAACAATTTTAGTAAAATTGGTTGGCAACTAACACAAGTCTTTGTAGGTTTGACACTCTACTTATCATTATATTGCTTTTATAATGATGTTTACTTACATGTACGTTTGGGAGAAATAAGTTCTTAGGGCCGTTGCTGGGGACTTGAATATTGACTACTTCCCTAGATTTTACTTTTATTGCCTATTTCATCAAGTCTAACGTTTGTTATTGGTTTTTCTACTCTCAGGAACCTTTTTTGAATGCGAAGGGTTAGGAGCCAAGATAGACTTCAAGGCTTTGACCCAGAACCTGAGAGAACATTTCACAGGAGGTTGAGCTAAGCAAGGGACACATATAATCTTCAAGCACTTGTGCAATTACTTGTTGACATTGCAGACGAGCAACATATTTCAAGAGGTGGTGATACCTAGCATTGCTAATGTCATCTCCAACATTGTGAAGCCCAGAATCACCGGGCACTTTGAGCTAAAACAGAGCATGATCCAATTGCTACATGCAAACATGCAGTTTATGGGTCTTCCACATGAGGATCCACAGCAACACATTCTGAACTTCTTGGAGATTAGGGGGACTTATATCACTAATGGAGTTACTCCGGACTATGTGAGGCTCAGTTTATTCCCATTCTCTCTGTTGGGCGAAGCAAAGAGGTGGTTGAAGGCAGAAACGAATAACTCTATTACCTCATGGACTGATCAGGCTAGAAAATTTTTAGCACGGTTCTTCCCTTCAGAAAAACTACAAAGATCAGAAATGAGATAGTAGCCTTCAAACCGAAGTCGGACGAGTTTTTATATTCAACTTGAGAGAGGTTCAAGGGGCTGCTTAGAAATGTGTCCTCATCACAACCAGACTAATGAAGTGTTAACTCATACCTTCATAGAAGGGCTACACCCAGAGACCAAAATTGTGGTAGACGTTGCAGGGGGAGGTCAAGTGTTGGAGAAAAGCTTTGATGAAATTTATGCATTATTGAAAAAATTCTCCAAAAGTAATCCTAACCGATGAGGAGAGATGGGCAGACACACAATTCAAAAATCTGCAAGGGTCCTCGAGTTAGATGGCTTTTCTGCATTATCAGCGAAGGTTGCCACATTGGCCAACCAAGTCAATAAGATGACCTTAGTTATTAATAAACAGCAAGCTCAACCAGTGCAACAAGTTCAAATATTTTGTGAAGTATGTGGAGAGGGTCACACGAGCAATCTATGCCCAGCAATCCAGAATCTGTATATTTTGTGGGTCAAATCGAGGCTAGGCAAATTAGTATGGGGACACTTACAATCCTAACTGGAGGAATGACCCAAACTTTTCTTGGGGTGGAAATCAAGGTGCTTAGAATCAGTACATGCCACAAGCTCTGCAACAGCAATGTAGACAACCACAAATTGATCAGTCCGCAAATCCAATGGGTAATATTGAGGAGCTGCTCAAGAAAATTATGGCTGACAATCAAAATTAGGCTACTGCTATTCGGAATTTGGAGCGATAAATGGGGCAACTTGCTAGTGCCCAAAATATTTGGCCAGCTGGGGCCCGTCCTAGTGATACTGAGCCTAATCCTAAGGCTCAAGTCAATGCAGTTACCTTGACAAATAGAAGAGTATTAGAAGAATTTCCAAGGAAAAAGAAGTATACAACTAGGCCTGAAGGATAATTGGTTCCTAAGCCAGTTGGGAGACTGAGAAAGAGAGCAAAAGATCAGAGCCAGTAATTGTCACAAGGCCACCACCTCCATTTTCACAAAGATTGCAGAAGCAAAAAGATGATGCTAAGTGCAAGAATTTCTTAGATATTCTGAGCCAAGTGCGTGTGAAATTGCCTTTGGTGGAAATTTTGCAGGAAGTGTTTAAGTATGCAAGGTATTTCAATGATATTGTAGAAAACAAGTGAAGACATACAGAGCTTGAAATAGTTGTTGCATTTACTGAAGAGTGCAGTGTTAGAGTCCAGAGTAAACTTCCTCATAAGTTGAAGGATCCTGGGAGTTTCATAATTCCCCTGTCTATTGGGAAACAAGAAGTTGGTAGAGCCCTGTGTGATTTAGGAGCTAGTATAAATTTGATGCCATCATCTTTGGTCAAACAACTAGGATTGGGGGTCCTTAGACCGATTACAATCACTTTACAGTTGGCAGATATGTTATTAGTGATGCCAAAAGGAATTATTGAGGATGTGTTAGTTCGAGTGGGAAAGTTTATTCGTTGCTGATTTTATTGTTCTTGATTACGAGGCAGATGCGGAAGTGCCCACTATTTTGGGGCGACCATTCTTAGCTACTAGTGGAGCGATTATTGATGTGAGGGAAGGGAAGTTGAAGATGAGGAAATCACTTTTAATGTGTTTAACGCACTTAAGCTCCCTAAGCAATGTGGCGACTTGTGCATGATTAGTGTGGTGGAATCAAATGGGATATAGCAGAGCCCTTATGTGAATTGTAGTGATCCAGATGGGAAAATGGAGTTAGAGGGGGTGATGTTGCAAGCTGAGTGTGAAAAGATGATTGATAAAAGAGCCAGAGATGAAAGAGGAGACCTTTTTAGAGCGAGCAAAAAGGCTAGACTTCATGGGAGAAAGATGAAGCGAAAGTGCCCAGCCTAAGCAGAATAGCAGAGTCGTGCCAAGACTATAAATAAAGCGCTTGTTGGGAAGTAACCCAATATTTATTTATTTATTTATTTTAGTGTACGTTTTATTTGTTTTTATTAGTCTGAGTACCCAAAGTTGAAGCTGAGGAGCATGTTTAAGCTTAAGTGTAGGGTCGTCCCGACCCTTAATATTGAGTATTTGTGAGGGTCTCAGGCAGTATTTCTCATCCTTGTGTTAATATTTTTCTCCGTGATCATGCATTGAGACTATGCATGTAATAAGTGTGGGGTGGAGGATTTACTTTTTGAGGGTAATTGTATAAAAAGAAATTCTCATATTTTTTTATATAACCCGTAGATAATAATAGTCTAGTTTAGAGTAGTAGACAGTTCTTAATAAAACGTAAATATAGAAAAATCAGAAAAGCTCGGACTTTTTCTGACGATGGATCTCTTGGACAGCTTTCTTGAGGGATTAAGGTCCGATTAAAAATATCAAAAAGATTTTTTTTTTTTTTTGCTTTTATTAGGATAGTTAGGTACCGATTCCCTTGGTTTTTCTTTGGGCGCCGATTCTTTTCCATGAGTGTAGCTTGAACCGGGTATTTTGGTTTTATCTTTTACGACTAGGATAGGAATAAAACTGAGAATAGTATGTTCTATGACGCCTTTTTCTCAGCTTCTTGACTAGTTTGTTCATCTAGTGCTTATTCGTAAATACTTCTTGGTTATGTGCTACTTGATTTGACTTGAAAGTTGGAATGAAGCTGCCCTAAAAGAGTCATGTGCAATGTGTGTGAGAGGTTTGAAGTTGTATTTTGTGCTATCTTAAGATAGTCTAGAATTTGCCCCATGTATGTGTGACGAAGCAAAATAAGTTAGTTGAGTCTAGGAGAAGATTTAGGAATTTCTTTGATTATCCCATTGAGCCTTAATTTGCATACCATGATTACAATCATCACTAGTTAGCCCTGTTAAACCTGTAAACCTTTGTTGGCACCCACATTACAAGCCTATATCTCTTTTTGTTCTTAATTGATAATGTTTTGATTTTACCTCTTAAAGAACTTAATTGAAATTGAGCGTTAGAAGGGTAAGGAGAAAACGAGGGTAGATTTTGAGTGGAACCAGAGAAAGGAAGAAATGTGCACTTTTGCAAAGAACGAACCACTAGCAGAAATTGTAAGTAGTGGGGGAATGTTTAGAAAAATTAATACAAGGAGAGAAAAAAAAAAAGAGAAAAAAACAAAAAAAAAGTGGAAAAAAAACACATCTCCCAAGTATATTTTCTTATCGCTAGTGAGTTTTCAATATTGAGGTGCTTAAGGAAATAAGGGTTGCTTTGAATACGAAGACCAGGTTATGATGAAGTGTGCTCAAATTGATTGTTGTATTGTATTAAAGTACTTAGGAAGGTTAGTCACTTTTACCCAAATGTATCATACCCTTCCCTTAGCCTACATTACAACCCATAAAATCCTAATTGATCCTAGATTTAGCAGGCTTAGATTAGTCGAGTCCTACACTATGGGAAAGCCTATGGTACGACCTTGGGAAGCTCATGAATTTCTTTTCAAGAGCGAGTGAATTCTTGTTCTTATGTGTGAGTCCTTAAATTACATTTGAACTTTTGAATTGAATATGTGGACTATTTCTTCTCTTGTTTATTAGTGAAGGCACATGATCTCATGATGGATAGGTGGATTTATTAAACTTCTCTTGTTGGGGTGAGTGTGCTAACTAAGAGTACTTAGTGATAACAAGTCGGACTTTGAGGTGAGGTGGTTACGGGCAGGTTGTTTGAATGCTTTGAGATGATTTACTTATGCTTTGGGATGTAAAGATTGGGAAGTGCGTGAATTTTGTGTGCCTATTCTTAATTGTTGGTATTAAACATAGTCATAGGAATAGTGTGCTTAATGGTCATATGCTCCCCCATGATGTAGTATTTTGAGTTGTGTGTTCTTAAGGTAGTAAAGTTTAGGTTGCTTGAGGACGAGCAAGAGTCTAAGTGTGGAGTGTTGATGTTCGGCCAAAAGTATGTATTTTTGTATATGAATCGCCTCACATTTTTCTCTATTCTTGGTTGTTCTAATGTGTAATTGCAATGAGTTAAACTAATATTTTGTGTTTATATATGTAGGAATCAATTGGGAGTGAAATGGATTGAATGCGCATGAGTTGGAGCTTAATAAGATGAAAACTAGACAAGTGCCGAATTCTAGCGTCTAGGGTAGCGCGACGCGCTACCTTTGGCGCTAGAAATAGAAGCCTAAAATTTTCAGCATCCAGGCTAGTGTGATGCGCTGCCCAGGGCGCTCAATCTCGAGAATTGTCCTATTTCGACTTGGAGAAGATCTTTTTGGGTCCTAGACGCCCCTAACTTGTATTAAAAGGGGTTCTAAACCTCATTTGGAGGGGATCTAACATTTTTTGGGAGGAGAACACGCCACTTTGGAGGAGAGAATGCAAACCACGCTTGGAAGAGGCTTCCAACTAGTTTTTCTTCTCTTTCTCTTCCTTTAATTTCTTTATTAGTTCTAGAGTTGTGAGTGCTACATGAACGTTGTGGTTTGAAGCTTGAATTGTTCTTATTAATTTTTTATATTGGTTTATTTATTCAATCTTGTGCTTAATTATTTGATTGCTTGATCACCAATTACATACTATCTAGAAATCTTGGATTGAACTGGGAAGGGGGAATTTTAGATTGCATATAGGATTGAGTAGAGTAAGATCTTGAACCAGAATTACGGGGAATGGATTTGCAGTTAGGATAGAGATATACCCAATCGCCTTGCTTGGTTACTATACAAGAATTATTAATGCATTCTTGTTAGTCCTAATTCCATAGGAATATAGGCGTTAGGTTAGCTTGAATAGGCTAGTAGTACTTCAGAAGAATACTACGAGTAATATTAACCCAATCAATCAATAAACTAGATAAATTAATTAGACAATTTAAGTGGACGACTCAACAGGATTGTCAGCTAACCCATAGCTCTGAAATATTTCTCCCATTGAATTCATATATAAGCTTGCCGACTTGTTTTCTTTAATTTCTTAGTTTTCATCTCTAGATTAGTTGTAGTTAATAATCTTTAGAAATCACTTGAATAGATTAATTGTCTTAGATTAATTTAGTAAATAGTTAATCACAAGTTCCAGTGGGTACGATGTCTACACTTAAAATCCTATATTACTTGTACGATCAGGTATACTTGAGTGTGCATTTTGGCAGCAACAATCCACATACAGCAAAAGATAATAAAATCATCGTCAGAGAAATTCTGGAAGAATACAAAGTGATCTGAAGAAGTTTTCTTGTACCCTTATTTTTTCTATGACAGATTCAAACTTCAAATACCATTGCCTTGGAGCTTGTTTCAATCCATACAGGCTCTTTTTCAATTTGCAGACATAATTTCCTTTTCCTAGTTACAAAACTCTTAGGCTACTCCATATAAATCTCCTCTTCAAAATCACCATGAAGAAAAGAAGTCTTGACATCCATCTTCTCAACCTCTAAATCTTGACTCGCGGCTAAGCCTATCACCACACAAATAGAAAACATAATAACAATAGGGGAGAAAATTTCATCAAAGTCAACTTCATTCTTCTGACCAAAAACTTTAACAACTAACCTCGCCTTGTACCTGGGCGCAGAGGTATGTTGATCTTGCTTCACTCTGAAGATCCATTTGTTTGATAAATCTCTCCTACCTTTCGACAATTTCACTAAATCATATGTGCCATTCTAATGGAGTAAATTCACATCTTCCATGGCTTCTATCCACTGATCTTTGTGAGTATCTTGCATGGATTTATCATAACTCTCAGGTTCTCCCATGTCAGCCAAAAGTACATACTCATCAGGAGGATAGCGCATGGATTTTTGCTTCTCCCTTTTAGATCTTCCAAGAGAGGTTTCAGGAGCATTCGAAGTGGTTATTTGATCAGGTATTGGTTGCCGATCAACCATAACTTCATCAACCGGAGCACCCATAATATCTATACTGTCAGGACCCCAAATTCTCTCTGGAGGATATCATGACGGCACCTAGTCTTTAAAACTAGGTAAGACTAATCAATATGCGAAAATATTAAATAAGAGATTAAAACTTGAACATCCTAACAATTTCATAAATAGATTCTACCAAAATTCAATACGTACAATCCCAAAACCTGGTGAGATATAAGTCACAAGATCTAATACAGTACCGAACAATCCTATATATCACTATCTATCAAAATGTAAAAAAATAAGAAAAGAACGGGATAGAAGGGGACTCCGAGGCCTGCAGATGCGGGCAGGTATACGTTGAAGTCTCCAAGCAGCAACACAACACTCTAATATCGAGGCTGATATGATGCACCTGGATCTGTACAAAATATGTCCAGAAGCGTAGTATGAGTACACCACAACGGTACCCAGTAAGCACCAAGCCTAACCTCAGTAAAGTAGTGACGAGGTCAGGTCAAGGCCCTACTAGAGATAATAAGAAACAAGACAGATAATATAATGACACAATGAATTAATAGGGAAGTGAAACAGTAAGGGATTTACAGAAAGTAACAACACGAAATCAAGAAAAGCTAAAATTTTACATGTTAAGGAAACAACAACCAATAATACAGCAAACACAGAAGATCATTAGGGGCACTCCCGAGGTACCGCCTCATAGTCCCAAAAGTAAATATCTCACAACGACACGGAAAAAACCTCGTGCAAACGAAAACAATCCGCACAGCAGAAACCTCGTGCCACAATAACAATCCGCAAGGCAGAAACTTCGTGCCGCAATAACAATCCGCACGGCAGAAACCTCGTGCCACAACCAAACAGTCATCTCAACAATAATCACGGAAACCAACACATAACAATGAAACAATGATATTACAAGTAAAGAATCCTATAGTTAAACGATGAATATGGAATCAAGGAAGCTTGTAATCAACTAAGCATGTTGTACAAATTGCAAATAAGAGAGAAGACACGTAGACATGTGAAATTAGGCTAAACTTGATGACTACACATGCTGGAATAACTCAATTAAGGAAATAAAAGGAAACTACTTAGAAAAAATCAAATTTTCAACATTTAGCCCGAGTACGCACTCGTCACCTCGCGTACACAGCTTTCACGTATTGCAAATTACTATAACAGTACCAAGTCCTAAGGGGAATTTCCCCCACACAAGGTTAAACAAGTCACTAACCTCGAACCTCGCTCAATCAATTAATAAGAAGGCTTTTTGTCACGCCCCAAACCTAGGCCTGGACATAACACGGCACTCGTGCCTGACTACATGTGACCGAGTGAACCAACTGGCAGGTTGAATCAACATGTGATATCATTACATACTGAATGCGAAAGATAAACTAACACATGCTGATATACTAAAAGTCTGAATGATATAAATCAAGTGCGAAAATACTAATATAAGTCTGAAACATATATGTAGCAACATTGTTTAACATGAAAAGCCTGTGACTCTGTCTAACTGTTACTCTAGTCTATGAAGCCTCTAATGAATACTGAAAACACCAATTGTCTGTAAATACTGGAAGACTCTAAAGTAATGATAACGCCTCGAAAGAACCGGGGCTCACCAAATAGCTGGTACGAGAATCCTAGCACTCTGAATCATCAACTTGTAAATCATTACCTGCATCGCGAGATGCAGGCCCTGAGAAAAAAGGGACGTCAGTACATTTGAATTGCACTGGTATATAAAGCAACTAAAAGAATGAATTATAAATGATGAAACTGAAATTGAGCTGATAACTGATAACTGATAACTAAAATGATAACTGTTGAAAGTGAAACTGAAATTATCTGATAACTATAACTGAAATGAAAACTTATAACTGATAATTGAATTGAACATAAGAAGTAAAGATATGAATACTCCCTCTTTTGTGATGAACCACCTGTTTAATCTGTATAAATAAACTGCGGCCTTAGGCCCAATATATATATGTGCACAAACTGGGGCCTCGGGCCCAAGTATACGTATACATAACTGCGGCCTCAGGCCCAAAGATGCATAAAGCATAAACTGCGGCCTCAGGCCCAAATACAGGTGTTCAACATTCAGGGATTTAAAATCAAGAACTAAGAATCATACTGCAATACATGATAGAGAAATACTAAATCACACTGAGTTACATAAAACTAGAATACTGAATAGGACTAGACTGAGACGTGTATTCTTGAACTAATTATGAACACTGAAACTTCAATTGTTTATGACATGCTGAGTAAGCTATATTGAGACCCGGGGCACATCAAATCCAAGTCTATATTGAATACTCACTGAGCACACAATGTTTAGAATGAAAGCCATGAACCAGTTATAAAGCTAGAGAATAGAAGTTCTGCAACTATTCAATGAACTAGGCTTAACTATATTTCTGAGGCAATTAATAACGTCGTGAAGGAAACATAGTGTAGGGAGAATCATTAACATTCCCAAACATAGAAAGTTAGCCTCACATACCTTGACTCTGGTCCCTTTAAGCGTATCACAAAGTTCGTAACCTCTTTCAACGATAATCTATGTCAATATATATTAAGAGAAACCAATATTAGCACTAATTCTCATGTTTTAATCACTTAGGAATGTTATCAAACACCTTATGGGTGTAAAGTCTCATAGCCCTTAGTAATTTGTCTTTTCTTTACCAAGTTCTCATTCTACTACTTCTAGGTGATTCTACAATCACAAATAGATGTAAATAACACCATTTCTCATCACCCAAATATTTACAACAATCATAATTCAATAATCCAAAACCCTAGTATAGTTCCTATGGTTCTCTTTATCAAACTTGTTCACTATTCTCCCAATAACTCATCAATTCATAGTTATAAATGATTAGGGAGTAGAAGCATTACCTTTTCGAAGTTCACTCCTCTTGAATTTGAGTTTTAGGGTTTCCTATCTCAACAATGGTGTCTCGATCGAATATCTAATGATTGGAAGGAATTACCCATGTTAGTAAGGTGCTGGAGAATTGAAACTAACTTAGAATCATCATTATAACTTACCACGGATGATAGAGGGACCTTAGTGAAGTTAAGTTATAAAGAGCTTCCCTTTCTAGAGTAGGTTTTCGTGTTGGGGTGTGGGGGAATGAAGGTAGGGATTTTAAATAAATGAACATGTCCCAAAATTGAGGAGGAAATAAAAATAGCTCGGGTAAAAATCGTCGGCGCGAGTCATCGTCTGGGGCGCCAAAATAACTGTGCAAGGTGCCATCAGAGGTGCCAAAACTATAGTGCCTTGCACTGTCTGGGGTGCTGAGGTTGATGCCTTGGACAGTGCCTAACACTGTCTGGGGCGCTGAGGTTGATGCCCTGGACAGTTCCTTGCACTGTCTGGGGCGCTGAGTTTTTATGGCCTAGCACTGTCTATGGCCATGAGTTTTCATGGCCTTGTACTGACTAAGGCTATAAGACTGACCTCCCATAAACTTAGTCGATTTTATTGATTTTTATACACCTCACTCTTGGTCTTGATTCTAAAACAATTATTTCCATCCATACTCATCCCGATAGGACTTCACATGTCTAAAAGGTCACAGTAATACTCATTTAACGCATCCATAACTAATCCGAATTTACAGAGTGCTCCATTATCTCCCCCCTGGGATCATTCGTCCTTGAATTATCATTCGGACTGTAACTACGACTAACTCTGGACGTTAAATAGGACTTACGGAAATATGTGAACACTAAAATATCATGAACACGTGCATACTAAACTGAGTGAATACACGATTACTGAATTGCTGAGATACTGAACTGAATAGGTACTAAACTGAATGGCTACTGAATTGACTGAATACTGAAATGCATGGAGATTATAATATAAGGTATGAATGAGAAGTTTAGTAACCTTCAAAATTTCTCCAAAACACCTGCTAGCAGCAGAGCATAACACTAGCTTTAGGGCATCATAATACGCATAACATGAAACATATACATGAATATTAGTCTGTTATAGATACGTGAATTCTGAACTAACATGGATATATGAATATTGAACTGGCATGAATATTCGAGTACTGAACTCATGTGAATATCTGATAACTGAACTAACATCAATATCGGAGTACTAAGCTGGCATGAATATCTGAGTACTAGACTGACATGAGTATCTGAGTACTGAACTGACATCAATATCTGAGTACTAAGCTGGCATGAGTATCTGAGTACTGGACTGACATGAGTGTCTGAGTACTGAACTAACATGAATGTTCTAACATGAGATCTGAATACTGGAAATTTGAATATTATAACATGACATGTGAGATACTGGGTGTACAACTGGCAATTTTTGGTGGCAACTCTAACTCATAATCTACCTACCCGATCCTCCGTAAGATCCTATACGGCCTGATGTATCTGGGACTGAGCTTTCCTTTCTTTCCAAGTATTATAACACCTTTCATAGATGAAACTTTCAGAAACTCCCAATCATTAGCTTGAAACTATAGGTCTCTATGTTCCATGTTTGAATAGGACCTTTGGCGACTCTGAGCTGTCTTCAAATGCTCTTGAATCAACTTGACTTTCTCCATAGACTGATTGACCAAATCTAGTCCTGACAACTCTGCTTCGCCAACTTTAAACCAGCTAATTGATGATCTACACCTTCGCCCACACAAACCATGCTTTTCAAATAAGCGAGATAATCCTATTATAAGGTCCATATTTACCATCTCCACTAAAGGATATGTATATTCTATGGTAAAACACTAGGATTTGTGCTGCTCGACTTTCACTTGCTGACAATGCAGACACTTGACCACAAAGTCTGCGATATTTTTTCTCATGTCATTCCACCAATAAATCTCCTTAAGATCATGATACATCTTTGGGGAACCTAGGTGGATAGAATACCTGGAATTATGGGCTTCTAACATGTTCCTCCTTCTGTAAGTCCATTTATGTCTGGGCACACAATCTATCTTGGTACCTCAAAGTACCATCATCTCCCCCTTGTTCAAAAACCATCATCCTATGCATTTGAATCCCCTCTTTTAGCTACAACAAGTAGGGATCACCAAACTGTTTCTCCTTCACTTCGGCTACTAAGGAGGAACAAGTCCTGTTCTAGACGACAACTCCACTATCTTTGGAGTCCGAAAGTCGAACTCCTAGCTTGGATAAGTGGTGAACTTCTTTCACCACAGTTCTCTTGTTTGCCTAAACCATGAGCTATACTTCCCATATATTTTCAAGGTACTTCCTGAAAATATTTACAACATTGTTGTGACCTAAGTCTTTGACCAATACTCCAAAGACTAGAGTCTCGTGCAATGACACTACCATCGTGATACATAACTGGGCATGATTTTATAGTTTTTTTTATATCCCATGCTAACTATGCGGGTTTCAAACCTTCATCCAGACTTATGACGATTTTCATATCGCCCCCTTAGACCAAAGGTTAAGTTCTTGTACATGCGGATCCTTCTCTTTTGTTAGGATCCACAACTTTCCTTATCTTCTGCAATTCTTTGCACTTTACGTCAATGATGACTCATTTTCCAATCTAATCCTGAGCAATCTTTCTTACTACAAAAAGCAGAATTACTTACATAAATAGAAAACTAATGTATTCACAACTATCATACACAATCTTAGTGATGTAACTTTGCTCACACTAACTATCTTGGGGAAAACTCTTTTTCGGTAATTCTTAAAGGCTGTTCTTCGGTAGTTGATCTCTTACTGCTAGCTTTTTTTTTTTTTTTTGGCTAGTGATTGTGAGGCCCCAATTCTTGACTAGAGAGGACACCAAAGGCCTCTGCCCTTCCATCCCTTGGATAGATAGAGAGGGAGGGCAGCTCTTCTGCCCGTTTAACTACTCCTTGAGACATTTATGCTGATGGGCCCTTGAATTATAGCAGGAGCAACCTCAATTGCCGTACCCAGCCGCCGGTCTCTAGAAGCTTCTAGAATGCTTCCACTGTCACTGTACTTCGGGTTTAACTTAAACTCTTTTGGTTCTAAAACACGTTCGGTGTTTCAAACTTTTACCCACTCACTAGTGTTAACCTAGCTAATAAACCAAATAGTACCTCTACTAGCTCTGCAGAAATTGCTAATTCACTATATTTACTCAAAACTTACTTACTATTGTTTTACTAACCACCTTCTAGCATCATATTTTCTTGTTATGCTTTGAATAACTAAAGTGAAAGCATAAGGTTATTCCTAATATCCTTGTCATCCGACCCTATTCTACGGCCGCACACTATTTTTCTTTTGTACTATGTACATGGGTCACACTTAGGAAAATTTCATCTATTTTAAACGAAATTGGAATATCTAACCCCAAACTTTTTATACACTTCTAAATCATATGAGACTATAAACATCCGAAAAACACTTAGTCACATAACCTAAGGGGAACTGTCATATCCTTTATCTCACAATAATAGCTGCTTCTTATAGTAACTTGCTAACATGGTACTTTCTAGTTCTAATATGAATAAATCTTAACAACTTAAAATCATTCCCTGAAATTCAATATTGGTTGCTCTTGATTCTCATTTTGTACATCATATCTTCTTAGTCATGCATGAGTCTTACGAAAAACATATACAGATACGCTACCATAATACAAACTTATCCTTCAAAGTATACCATCATCTAGTAAATCACATTCTGCACCATCCCCTGAGTCTTGAGTCTTAATTTGGACCTAAAACACGTGAAGATTTAGTACTTATCATTGTTACTTACATTTTCTTTTATCACCCATATGCATCACTGTGTACTCAAAAGTCACCGGAATTTGGATACACAAAAAATTGGAGATCTAGTAACTAAATAACTGAATATTGGCATACTGAATAACCATAAACCTGCTAACTGAAAGACTGTATAACTGGTAACTAAGGTAAACTGATAATCATAAAACTTGATAACTACTTTCGTACTTTCTAATAATGTTATGCTCTAATATGTACAACTATCCATTCTATCCCACTTTGAACAACCTCTCAAGGACTTGGGTTTTCCCTGCCCATCGCTTGGGCATTCGATACGTCTAGAATTCGATAAGAAGAGAAGGTTACCTATTGCTCTAAGCTTCATGGAACGGTCTAGAGTAGAAATAAATGAGACAATCCTAAATGTCTTGGTAATTAACCATTTATATACATGGCCAACACACACATATAAAGGAAACTCCACTGGACACCTAATGCTCTGATACCAAGCTTTGTCACGCCCCGAACCTGGGCCTGGACGTAACACGACACTCGGTGCCTAACTACATGTGACCGAGCGAACCAACTAGAAGGCTGAATCAACATGTGATGTCATAATATACTGAATGCGAAGATAAACTAACACGGGTTGATATACTAAAAGTCTGAATGATATAAATCAAGCGCGAAAATACTAATATAAGTCTGAAACATATATGTAGCAACATTGCTTAACATGAAAAGCCTGTGACTCTGTCTAACTATTACTCTAGTCTATGAAGCCTCTAATGAAATACTAAAAACACCAATTGTCTGTAAATACTAGAAGACTCTAAAGTAATGATAACGCCCCGAAAGAACTAGGGCGCACAAATAGTTGGTACGAGAATCCTACCGCTCTGAATCGTCAACCTGTAAATTATTACCTGCATCATGAGATGTAAGCCCCGGGCAAAAAGGGATGTCAGTATATTTGAATTGCACTGGTATATATAGCAACTGAAAGAATGAATTATAAATGATGAAACTGAAACTGAGCCGATAATAGAGAACTAAGAACTGATAACTAAAACTATAACTGCTGAAAGTGAAACTAAAATTATAATTGATAACTATAACTGAAATGATAACTAATAACTGATAACTGAACTGAACACAGGAAGTAAGGATATGAATACTCCCTCTTTTGAATGATGAACCACCTGTTTAATCTGTATAAGAAAACTGCAACCTTAGGCCCAATATATATATGTGCACAAACTGCGGCCTCGAGAACAAGTATACATATACATAACTGCGACCTCAGGCCCAAAGATGCATAAAGCATAAACTGCAGCCTCAGGACCACAGACGCATAAAGCATTAAATGCGGCCTCAGGCCCAAATATGCTTAAAGCATAAACTGCGGCCTTAGGCCTAAAGATGCATAAAAGTATTAACTGCAGCCTCAGGCACAAATACAGGTGTTCAATATTCAGGGATTTAAAATCAGGAACTGAGAATCATACTGCAATGCATTATACCGTAATATTAAATCACACTAAGTTACGTAATACTGGAATACTGAATAGGGCTAGACTGAGACATGTATTCTTGAACTGATTATGAAAACTGAAATTTCAACTGTTTATGACAAGTTGTCACGACCCTAAACCCCGAACCCGATCGTGATGGCGCCTCTCATGAAGACAAGGCCAGCCAATTTAACCAAAATCTCATTTTTAAGTAGTTAATTAACATGAAAATAATATAAGCATGATTTAATAGCAATAATTCGTGGAAATATAGTTAACCATAACAGAAACCATCCCGACGCAGCCCAAACCGGGGTGTCACAAGTCATGAGCAACTATGGATCGTGATACAAGTCTACTAAATACAATATCTGGCACAACTATTTGAAAAACATGGAAACAATAAGATAAGGAAGATACAGGGCTGCGGACGCCAACCGCTACCTCGTAGTCTCTGAATCACTGCCTGTACGGGAAGAGTAGGCACTCCAGAGCGGAACCAACAACGCCTGATTCTGCACACATGGTGTAGGGAGTAATTGTGAGTACTCCGACCCAGTGAGTAATAAATATAAATAACGACTGAAAGTAAGAAAACACGTAAAGCACAAGGCATTCTATAACGAAGAAATAAAACATCATTTGAAAACAGTAAATCAGTGAGAAATCAAGTAAAATCTCCTTATTAACAATTTCCGCCCCTCGGGCAATATCGCAAAACAGTACCAGCCCCTCGGGCTCAAATCTCAAAACAATACCAGCCCCTCGGACTATCACATGGAACAGTATCAGCCCCTCGGGCTATCACCTAGTACAATATCAGCCCCTCGGGCTATATCTCACATCACAATGGATACCCGCGCTCACTGGGGGTGTACAAACTTCGGGAGGGACCCCTTACGGCCCAAGCGCAATATCAAGCCACCTCGTGTCATCAAATCTAGGCCCTCGGCCTCATTCAGTCAAGCCACCTCATGGCGTATATAAAGTATCTCAGGCCCTCTGCCTCATATCAGTCACAAGCCACCTCGTGGCATATAAAGTATCTCAGGCCCTCGCCCTCATATCACTCAGTATATCCTCACATCTGGCCCTCGGCCGCAGTTAGTCAGAAAATCATTAAAATATTATTTACGTCTCAAAACTGAGTAAAAGTGACTGAGTTGTAAACCAGTGGAAAACAGCATGACTGAGTTCAAGTAATAAGTCAAAATAGTGAGGAAACAGTGATAAAAATCCCCGAAGGGTTCAAATAATTGGCACGAAGCCCAAATATGGCAATCAGCCCAAATCATGATGATAACAAATAAGTTTCAGTCAAATACGCGGTAAAAATCATCAATCGGGATGGACCAAGTCACAATCCCCAGTAGTAAACGACCCCATGCCCATCATCGAGCGTGTGTCTCACCTCAATATAGCACTACGATGTACAATCCGGGGTTTCAAACCCTCAGAACATCATTTACCATCACTACTCACCTCGAACCGGCTAAATCCCTAGCCCGCGACGCCATTGCCCCTCGATTTGGCCTCCACGCATGTCGAATCTATCCAAAATCAGAATGAATACGTCACAATATGCTGAGGGGACAAAGCCCAAGCGAAAACAATCAAAAAATACCAAAACTTCCAAAATTAGCAAAACCCGAGCCCCGGGCCCACTTCTCAAAACTCAAAAAATTTCACATCAACGGGTTCCTTATCTCCCAACGAGTTCGTACATATCAAAAGTTCTCAAATCCGATCCCAAATGGTCCTCCAAATACCCAATTAAAATTTCAAAATCCCAAGCCACATTTCTTCCATTTTTACCAAGACTTCAATGATTTTTCAGGTGGATTTCACAATATAAACGAGTTTTAGGTCCGAAATTCTTACCTCCAATCGATTCTCCTTGAATCCCTCGTTAATTTCCTTCAAGAACCTCCAAAAATGAGCAACTATGGGTGAAAATATACCCAAAATCACGGACAAGGACTTGGCTCCTATTTCCAGGAAGAAAATTGCAGTACCAGCCTTCGGTAAATCGATCATAACTTTCTTTACAAATGTCCAAATGATAAATGATTATCTTTCTGGAAACTAGATTCAAAGGGATACAACTTTTATATTTTGATCATCTCATAATTCCTTATATATTGCGAGATATAAGCTTTCAAAGTCGGTCCTGTGCAGCAGAAATTACTGCTATGCACACTGCCTGGAAAACAACAGCAGTACCAGGTTTTGGTTAATCTATCGTAACTTTTAATACAAATGTCCAAATGATAAATGGTTTATATTTCTGGAAACTAGATTCAAAGGGATAAAACTTTTTTTTTTGGACCATCTCCAAATTCCTTACAGATTACGAGATATAAGTTTCCAAAGTCAGTCCTGTGCAGCAGAAATTTCTGCTATGCACACTGCCTGAAAAACAACAGCAGTACCAGGCTTCGGTTAATCTATAGTAACTTTCTGTATATATGTCCAAATGATGAATGGTTTATATTTCCTGAAACTAGACGCAAAGGACTACAAATTCCTTGTTCTGATAACCCAAATTCCTTATCGATTGCGAGATATAAGCTCCCAAAATAAGCTCTGTGCAGCAGAAATTTCTGCGATGCACCAGCAGTTAAAAAATGGATAGAAATGGTCCGAAACTACTCCGAAACGCACCCGAGTCATTCGGGACCCCGTCCGGATATACCAACAAGTCCTAAAACATATTACAGACTTAGTCGAGGCCTCAAATCACATCCAACAACGCTAAGAACACGAATGATACCCCAATTCAAGCCTAATAAAACGAATAAATTCCAACTTCTACATTCGATGCCGAAACCTATCAAATCGAGTCTGATTGACCTCAAATTTTGCACACAAGTCATAAATGACATAATGGACCTATGAAGATTTTCAGAACTGGATTCCGACCCCGATATCAAAAAGTCAACTCCTCAGTCAAACTTTCCAAAAATCTTCCATTTTCCAACATTCGCCAAAATGCGTTGAATTGTCCTACGGACTTCCAATTTCAAATCCGGACATACGCCTAAGTCCGAAATCACCATACGAAGCTATAGCAACTCTCGAAATTCCATTCCGACCCTCGGATCAAAATCTCGCCTAACAACCTGAAATTGCCAAAATACTAACTCTACCAATTCAAGCCTAATTATACACAGGACCTCCAACATCAATTCCGATCACACTCCTAAGTCATAAATCACCTCCCAAAGCTAACCTTAGCGCGCATCTCCCCAAGTGTGGTTGCGCTAAAAAAATTTGCATCAGCGAACTCCAGACTCAGGTCAAATCTCGCTTTGTGCTACCTTTCTCGCTTCTACACCATCACAAAAGCACGACATGGGCTGCTACGCAAAAGTTCCTCAAGTGCACAACACCAGAACTAGCAGTTGCCAGCCAACTCTAATCTCCTACCGGGTGGTCCAGATCCCACCCGAGCCCTTCGAGACCCTGCCTGAGAATACTAATAAGTCCCAAAATATTACATGAACCTACTCAACGTCTAAAATCACACAAAGTAACTTAAAACCATATATCGTACTTCAATTCAAACTTAATAAACTATCCAAGCTTCCAACTTCCAATCTCACACCGAACCGTGTCTAACTAACTCAGATTGACTCCAAATTTTGCACACAAGTCATAAATCACCACACGAACCTATCCCAAGGCTCAAAATCCCAAACGGACCTCAATAACCACAAAGTCAACTATGAGTCAAACTTATATATTTTCAAACCTTCAATTCATCAACTTTCAGCAATTAGCCTCAGAATCATCTAGAAATATTGAAAGCCAATTCTACGCATACGCCCAAGTCCAAGATCACCATCAGACCTACCAGAACTATCAAATCTCTGATCCTGAATCATTTACTCAAAAGTCAAACCTTGGTCAACTCTTACTATCTAGACTTCTAATATTAGAACTAAGTATTCTACTACATTCCCAATCCTTCCCGAAACCAACCAACCCCCAAGTCAAAAATCAATGGATAGATATATGTGACGTATCAAATAAGGGAATGGGGCTCAAATACACAAAACGACACGTTGGGTCATTACAAAGATATAGGAGGCTGGTTGGCAATAATGAGCACAAAGTCGGTGTACAAAAAACTAAGCTAGCTAGAAATGAAAATATTTTTAATCGGAAGAAGGCACCCATCAATTCTTATGATACAATCACCAAGTCTACTAAATACGTCGTTTTGCTTGGTAAGAATGATACCATTACTAAGTATACTATTAATATAAAACGGAAACCTCTGTTAATCGAGAATTATAAGCTTAATACTGATGGTTCTTCCTTTGTTGACCCAGATGTAGGGGGAACTAGAGGAGTCATGCATATGTAGAGGTGATTGGACACTTGGCTTTATGCCGAATAGTACTAATACTTTGACAGGATTATTGGCAGTTACGCAAGGACTTAAGATTGCAAAGGATAATAATTTTATATCTTTAAAAATATGCACAGACTCGGTTGAGGACATGAATCTTAAAGCAGTACATTTTTTAATGCATGTCATTACTGCAATAACTGGGAGATCCCAAACTATTGGATAACTATAGAGAGCAGAATAGGATAACAAACCTCTTAGTCAAGGAAGGGGCCAAGAAGGAGTTGTTTGATTGTATTAGAAATTTGGTAGTTCCTCCAATATTTGCAAATAAGACAGTATCGGCAGTTATAGTGAGAACTATTGTTTTAAGAGAAATCTTGACTTGTTATAGTAATTTGGTAGCAAACACTGCTACAAACTATGCGTGGAACACTAGTGCTCCCTTGGTTTGTAATATTACTACTTAAGCTTCTTTAACAATATCATCTAGTTAACCAAAAAAATGTGTTGCCAATGGATATTGACAAGACCATTAAAATGAAAAGGAGGCGATGGACATGCTACTAAGTACTGCTCATTCAAAAAGCTTATTGTACTGAAGCTTTATCCAAAATCTTATAATAGTCCTTTTGTAAGTCAAGAAAACTTATTAGCATTATATAGGATTTGATCTTACTTATTAGGGCCTTTAGCTAAATATCAATCAGAATTGTATGAATATTTCGAACTTTCTTTCAAAAGAAAAAAAAGGAATTAAGAAGGAAGTAAAGATCTTAATCGCAAATAAATTGTATGTATTTATTTTCTACTAAATAATAGAGTTGATGCTTTTGTTTAGAATCGTTCCTCTTTGCGAATTGATAATAATAAGAACTCATCTGATAAGAAGTTATGGGAAAAACGCGAAGCTACTGCTTGTAGAATAGGAGCTCTCTTTTTATGTACGAATATTTTTTAAAAGGACAATATTGTAACAATCCGTATGGTCGTTTTGTGAATTTGAGTCCCGTTCCCCTATTTGATACCTTTTATGCGCTTTTGTGCGCTTGTGACTTGCAGGGATGGTTGGTTTGACTTCGGGTCGGTTTGACAGTGAATTGAGACACTTAGTCTCATTTTGACACCAAGGTTTTTCTTTTGAGTAAATGGCCTCAGATTGGTATTTTGATATTTCCAATAGGTTCGTGTGGCGATTTTGGACTTAGGCGTATGTTCAGAACTAGTTTCGGAGGTTCCTAGGATGCTTTGGCTTTATTAGCCGAAAGTTAGCAATGTGTAGGTTGGAAAGTTCGTAGGTTTGACCGAGGGTTGACTTTGATTATATCGAAGTAGGATTGTAGTTCCGAAACTTGGAATAGGTTCGTTACGTTATTTGAAACTTGTGAGCAAAGTTTGGTTGGAATTTGGATTGGTTAGGCTTAAATCGAACGCTTCGTTGCAAGTTGAAAGTTCTTGAATTTAAGAGAGTGATGTTGATCATTGTTTCATGGTTTTGATGTTACTCATGGTGTTTCGAGCCCCTGGAAAAGTTTGTATTAGGTATTGCAACATGTTGGCATGATTAGAGGGCGTCCTGGGGGCTTGAGTGTGATTCGGACCATTTTTCCTTGTTTTTGGCATTGTTGGTTTTTGGCAAAGTTCGGGTATGTCTCACCAGCGGAGAATTCGGCATAGGTGCAGCGAGTGGTGCACAGAAGTGCAAGTTGGCCTGCGCAGGGGAGTCCGTAGATGCGAACTTAGTAGAACAGACGTGCAAGCACATATGCGCGTGGGGAGCGCACTAGCGAGACCACATATGCGGAGAAGTCTCGCTGAAGCGGAGGTGCAGCTGTTTTAGTGAGTTTCGCATCTGTAGTGGTTTTGCGGCAGATGCAACAGTGCAAAAGTGGCTATTTTATTCGTTGATATGAAAGTTGCTAGGCAGAAGTTATATTTCGAGGGTTTGAGTTATTTTCACTATTTTGAGTTTTGGAGCTCGGCTAAAGGTAATTTTTGGGGAGAATTTTATCACCATTTTGAGGGTAAGTGATTTCTACTTGATTTTGATATTATATCTTTTTTTCCCATGGATTACTACACATAGATTATGGAATTTGAAGATAAAATTTGGGGGGGTTTTACTACAATTTTGGAGAGTCTAAATTGGAGATTTGAGAGTCGATTTGGGCTCGATTTTAGAATCTAATCATATATGTTGACTCATGGGTTATGGGTAGCCGTGATCTACCCCTTGATCAAATTTTGACCGTGTGAGCCTGGGTTGACTTTTATTAAACTTTGGGAATTTGATTAAAGATCCGAGCGTTATTGATT
This sequence comes from Nicotiana obtusifolia, assembly GCA_002018475.1. NCBI lineage: Eukaryota > Viridiplantae > Streptophyta > Magnoliopsida > Solanales > Solanaceae > Nicotiana > Nicotiana obtusifolia. Next base: position 29,456 of record MCJB01049046.1, read on the forward strand.
GGAATTGATTCGTATGACTTTGTTCGACATTATTGAGTTGTATTTGACTAGATTCGATTCGTTCGGAGGTTGATTTGAGAAAAAAATCTATTTTGGAAGGTTAAAGGCTACCGAGTGGAGGTAATTCTCTTGGTTAACCTTGCTAAGAGGGAAACCCCTAGGATTAGACTTGAATGCTATATACTTAAGGTATTTGGGATGGTGTATATACGAGGTAGTGAGCGTATATGCACTTACCATTTTTACATCATGACCCGGGTAGAATTGGGATACTTTATGCCTTGTTTTGATTATGTGCTCTTTGATTCACGATTTGTTTGGCCTATATGACTATGTTCGCTCTCTTATTCATGTTAGAGATTATGCCTAGATTTATGGTTATTTGTGAAGGCATGGGAACTTATTCTTGATATGTTGACTTGCTTGAATCATCCGTAGTCATATAGAGATTTTATGAGCACATATCTGTATAATTTTTATTAAGTCCTTTTGCATCTTTCATCTATAATCCTTGAATACATGCATACATTTCTGTATATGGATACTTGATTTTGACTAAGAATTTTGGCACTCAAGATAAGGTGTGCAGAAGAAATATAGTCATGGCACACAGGATATGATGATCGGATATTTAATTGTGAGTAAGCTATAGGCTCCTCTTTGCGCTTGGATTTGGATACATCCTTCCCAAGTCAGGTGATTAACCATGTTACTTTGGGCCCTGTGAGCATGGTCGATACATGAATATTGTAGTGGGTCAATAAATGGATTTTGTATCAGGTTATAATGATACAAGGATTTTGTATCATGGTATATGGTTCTTGTACTGATTGAGCATGCATATATATATATATACATATATATATATATATATATATATATATATATATATATATATATATATATATATATATATATATATATATATATATATATATATATATATTTGACACATTCACAAGTATTCATTTAGCTACTAATTGTTGCATGATATCTCTACGTGCTACCTGGGAGCCTCGGCTCCATTATTTGAGCATGCTATCTTTAATACTGTATCTGAGCAGCATTATGATTATTTCTTGTACTAAAAAAAGCATGCTTTATACTCTTCAAATGTTGATATCCTTGATTTTTGTTATTCATGACATTATCTATTGTATTAGTTCAAAGTTCTGCTATTTATATCTGTGTTATAAGTATTCGGATGCATCTGGCCTCGCCTCTACTTCTTCCAGGATAGACTTGATGCTTACTGGATACTGATTGTGGTGTACTCATACTACGGTTTTGCACATCTTTTGTGCAGTTCCTCAGGTTGGTGCTAGCGGAGCCTTCTGTTGAGCTTAGGCGGTATCACGAAGACTCAGGGTGAACTGCACTCTATGGGTTCATTTCGTAGTGCCTGAGTCCTGTTCCTTGATTATTTCCTATCTATTTGTATTTTAGACTACTTTATTATGTATACAGACTCGTTCTATTTCTATAGTCACTCGTGCACTTGGTCCACCTAGTCTAGGGGTTGTAGTGTATATACCGTGTTATTGTTACTGCTTTGAGACTATTTCTATCTTTAATTATAATATGACTTTGTTAATTAAAGGAATTTGGCTATATTTTTGTGGAATGTGAGTTGGCTTTCTTAGCAAGTATGACCAGGTGCCATCATGGCCTTAAGGTGGGATTTGGATTGTGACAAGTTGGTATCAGAGCTCTAGGTTGCGTAAGTCTCACGAGTCACAAGTAGCTTTAATAGAGTTTTGTGGGTCGGTACGGAGACGTCTGTACTTAACTCCGAGATGCTACAGGATGTTAGGAATTTTCTTTCTTTCATTCTGTATCATACGACGTTATTGATCTGAAGTTTGAATTCTTGTCTTTCTATTCTCTCGCAGATGGTGAGAAAATTCTCATTAGGAGCAATTGGACAGGCGCCAGCATCTCAGGCTAGGACTGTGAGAGGCCGAGACCAAGGCAGGGGTAGGGGTGGAGCACGCGTCGCAGTTAGAGCCCCTACTAGACCATCATTGTGAAGCCACTAGTCGCTCTGTTTGAGGAGCAGGTTTTTCATCAAGGCGAGCCCATTAGACCAACTTAGGTCCTGGAAGGGTTTATTGCTACCCCAGTACTTCAGGATGCTCTTATTCATTTGGTTGGTCTTGTGGAGGGTTTGGAACAAACCGAAGTACTTTTTGTAGTATCGGCTACTTCTCAAGCCATGGGAGGGGCACAGACTCCCGCTACTCACACTCTAGAGCAGGCTGGTGCTGTTTATCAGACACCAGGAGTAGTGCTGCTTGGGTGACATCCTCCTGTGGTTGATGTTAGGCTAGTAATAGAGGCTGGTATGTCTGAGGAGGAGCAGAAGAGGTTTGATCGGTTCAGGAAGATGGGTATCCATATTTTGATGGTGATCTTTTGGCAGATGCACAAGACTCCTTAAATGGTTGTCAGGAAATTTTGCGGAATCCTGGTCTGGTGCAGTCGAAAAAGGTCAAAATTTTACTACTTTTCAGCTCTAGGGGTCAACCAAGAGGTGGTAGCAGTCATATAAGCTTAGCAGGTCAACAGGGTCACTTCCACTCAATTGGATTCAGTTCTCATATCTCTTCTTCGAGAAGTTCATTCCCATCATGAAGAGGGACGAGATGCGCGGTCAGTTAGAGCATCTTGAGCAAGGCCGTTTGTTTGTGACTGAGTATAAGATGAGGATCATTAAGTTATCTCGTCATGCAGATTTCTAAACCCCATCGAGGTTGAGAAGGTGAGGAAGTATATTGAGGGGTTGAATTTTGGTATCAAAATTGTTATGGCTAGGGAGGCGGAGACCGGTACTACATTCATTTAGGTTGTGGACTTAGCGCCCAAGATTGAGCGCATTCGGGGTCAGAGCAGTGAGGCCATGGTTATGAGGGGAAGAGGTCCCGACATTGAAGCAGTTTTAGTGGTACCTCGTCTGGAGATAGGGATCATTCTGAGAGAGGCCATTCTAGTAGGCCGAATCCTTCAGCTTATCAGCCTGCTGCTGGCGCTCCAAGTTAGTCTTTCTTTAATGCATTACCAGTGCAGGGTATCTACCATACTCCTTCAGCCCAGGGTTCTTCCAGTGCTTCCTCAGGTCATCAGAGGTAGCCTCAGATTCAGCAGCCATTCTTAGCTCGAGGTTGCTTTGATTATGGAGAGGTGAGGCATATCAAGAAGGAGTGTCCCAAGCGTGGTAGAGGCATAGCACATCAGGGTTCTAAGGCAATGACTCCAATTCTAGTTGTTACACCACCGTCCCCACCAACTCAGGGGAGTTTATGTAGTTAGGGGGTGTCCCAGAGGTGGAGGTCAGTCGAGTGGAGGTCAAGCCCGCTATTATGCATTTATAGCTAGACCCGAGGCAGAGGCTTCTGATGCAGTTATTATAGGTATTATTTTAGTCTGTCATAGAGATGCATCTGTTCTATTTGGTCCTGATTCTACATATTCTTATGTGTCATTGTACTTTGTATTGCATTTGGATTTGCCCTATAGTTCTCTTGATATTCTTGATCATATATCTACACCTGTTGGTGACTCTATTTTGGTGGATCGGGTGTATCGATATTGTTTGGTTACCATTGGGAGTTATAAGACTAGTGTTAATCTCTTTTTTCTTAGTATAGTGGACTTTGATGTGATTTTGGGCATGATTAGCTATCTCAGTATAATGCTACTCTTGATTGTTACGCTAAGACCGTGGCATTGGCTATGTCGGGGCTGCCGAGTTTAGAATGGAGAGGTTCTATTGGGCATACTTCTAGTAGAGTGGTTTCACTTCTGAAGGCCCAGCGGATGGTTACGAAGGGGTGTTTGGCATAATTTTCCATTGTTAGAGATATAAGTGATGGTACTCCCATTGTTGATTCAATTCCAGTTGTGAGGGAGTTTCCGCATGTTTTTCCTGCAGACCTATCAGCATGCCACCCAGTAGGGATATTGATTTTGGTATTGGCTTGCTGCCGGGCACTCAGCCCATATTTATTCCACCGCATCTCTTGGCTCCGGCAAAGTTGAAGGAATTGAAAGAATAGTTGGAAGAGTTGCTGGAAGGGGTTTATCAATCCTAGTGTATCACTGTGGGATGTGCCGGTGTTGTTTGTAAAGAAGAAGGATGGTTCCATGAGGATGTGTATTAACTACAGGTAGTAGAAAAAGTTTCCATCAAGAACAAGTATCTTTTGCCTCGCATTGATGACTTATTTGGTCAGCTCCAGGGTGCTAGGGTGTTCTCAAAAATTGATTTGAGATCGGGGTGTCACCAGTTGAAGATTAGTGCTTCAAACATTCCTAAGACGGCTTTCAGAACTCGTTATGGACATTATGAGCCTTTGGTGATATCTTTTGGTTTGACTAATTCCCCAGCATCCTTCATGCATTTGATGAACAATGCGTTCCAACCTTATTTGGATTCTTTTGTCATTATGTACATTGATATCTTGGTATATTCCTGTAGTTCTGAGGAGCACGAGTAGCATTTGAGGACTTTGCTTCAGATTTTGAGGGAGAAGAAGTTGTATCTAAGTTCTCCACGTGCGAGCTTTTGTTGGACTCAGTGACATTCTTGTGCCACGTAGTATCTAGTGATGCGATCAAGGTGGATCCGAAGAAGATTGAAGCAGTTCAAAGTTAGCCCAGACCTTCTACTGCTACTGAGATTAGGAGTTTCTTAGGCTTGGCTGGGTATTATCGTCACTTTGTGGTAGGGTTTTCAGCTATTGTATCCTCATTGACTCAATTGACTCAAGAAGGCGCTCTTTTCAAATGGCATGACGAGTGCGAGGAGAGCTTTTAGAAGCTCAAGACTGCTTTGACTACAGCTCCAGTTTTGGTTTTGCCTTCAGGGTCGGGTTTGTATACAGTCTATTGTGATGCTTTGCAAGTTGGTCTTGGATGTGTGTTGATGCAAGACGGTAGGGTAATTGCCTATGAATCGCACTAGTTGAAACCCCATGAGAAGAACTACTCGGTGCATGATTTGGAGTTAGAAGCTATTGTAAATGTGCTCAAGATTTTGGAGGCATTACTTATATGGCATGTCTTGTGAGGTGTACACGAATTACTAGAGTCTCCAGCATCTGTTTAAATAGAAAGATTTGAATTTGAAACAACGAAGATAGTTGGAGTTGCTGAAGAATTATGATATCACTATTCTTTATCATCCGAGGAAGGACAATGTGGTAACAGACGCCTTGAGTAGAAAAGCAGAGAGTATGGAAAGTTTGGCATTCATTCCAACTCTGGGGAGACCTTTAGCTATGGATGTTCACGCTTTGGCCAATAGATTTGTGAGATTGGATATTTCGGAACCTAGTAGGGTTCTTGCTTATGTTGTATCGTAGTCGTCCTTGTATGAGCGCATTAAGACTCGTTAGTATGATGATCCCCACTTGCTTGTCCTTAAATACACGTGCAAATAGGTGGCGCTAAGGAGGTGACCACTAGTGACGATGGGGTATTGAAGCTTCAGGATCGGATTTGTGTTCCTAATGTGGATGGCTTGAGGGAGTTGATTCTTGAGGAGGCTCACAGTTCACGGTATTCTATTCACCCTGGTGCTACGAAGATGTATTGTGATTTGAAGCAACATTATTGGTGGAGAAAGATAAAGAAGGACATTGTTGGATGTGTTGCGCGGTATCTGATCAGCAGGTCAAGTATGAGCATCAGAGACCGGGTGGTTTGCTTCAAAGGCTAGATATACCGGAATAGAAATGGGAGCGTATCACTACGGATTTTATGGTAGGGTTTCCACCGACATTGAAGAGATCTGATGTTGTGTGGGTCATTATGGAAAACCACGTGTTTCATTCTGGTCATGGCTTCATACACGTTTGATCAGTTGGCATGGATCTATATTAGAGAGATTCTTCACTTGCATGGTGTATCTGTGTCTATCATCTCGGATCGAGGCACTCAATTTACATCACACTTTTGCAGAGACATTCCACGTGAATGAGCACACAGGTGGAAATCTTGGAGGATATGTTGAGAGCATGCATTATTGATTTTGGGGTTCAGTGTGACCAGTTTCTACTGTTAGTAGAGTTTTCCTACAATAACAGCTACCAGTCCAGTATACAAATAACTCCGTATAAGGCCTTATATGGGAGACAATGTCGTTCTCCAGTTGGTTCGTTTGAGCCTGGGGAGGCTAGGTTGTTGGACACCAATCTGGTTCGTGATGCTTTGGAGAAGATGAAGTTGATTCAGGAGCGGCTTCGTACAGAGCGACCCAGGCAAAAGAGTTATGCTGATAGAAAGGTTTGTGATGTGGCTTTCATGTAGGGTGAGAGGGTTCTTCTCCGAGTTTCACCTATAAAAGGCGTGATGAGGTTTGGAAAGAAGGGGAAGCTAAGCCCTCGATACATTAGTCTATTTGAGGTTTTGGAGAGAGTGAATGAGGTGGCTTCTAAGCTTTCTTTTCCACCTAGCTTGTTAGGAGTTCATCCGATGTTTTATGTTTTCATGCTTCGGCAGTATCACGAGGATTAATCACATGTGTTAGATTTCTATTCGGTTCAATTGGATGAGAACTTGGCTTATGAGGAGGAACCGGTGGCCACTTTAGATAGGCTAGGTTTGGAAGCTGCGGTCGAAAGATATTACATCGGAGAAGGTTCAGTAGAGAGGTCAGTCGGTCGAGGAAGCGATTTAGGAGATCAAGCATGATATGCGGAGCAGATATCCTCATCTTTTTGGCACTCCAGGTATGTTTCTACACTCTGCCAAGGACAGACATTTGTTTAAGAGGGGTAGAATGTAATGACTCGGCCGGTCATTTTGTGTCTTTGAGCCCCGTTCCCTTATTTGATGCTTTATGTATGTGTGTTTGTAATTTTGTGGCTTGGGGGTGGTTAGATTGGCTTCGAGAAGGTTTGAGAGTGAATTGAGACACTTAGTTTCATTTTGGAAGTTTATGTTGTAAAAGTTGACTAAAGTTTGACTTTTGAGTAAAAAAGCTCGGATTGGTGTTTTGATGTTTCCAATGGGTTCATACGGTGATTTTGGACTTAGACGTTGGTTCGGAATTGGATTCAGAGGTTCTTAGGATGTTTTAGCTTTAGTTACCGGAAGTTGGCAATTTCTAAGTTGGAGAGTTCATAGGTCATAACCGGAGGTTGACTTTGATGATATCAAAGTCGGATTGCTGTTCCAAAACATGGAATAGGTTAGTTATGCTATTTAGAACTTGTATGCAAAGTTTAGTTGGAATCTGGATTGGTTAGATCTGAATCGGACGCTTGGTTGCAAGTTGGAAGTCCTTGATTTTAAGAGAGTGATTTTGATCATCGATTTTTTGAATGTTATTCGTGGTGTTTCGAGCCCTTAGACAAGTTTGGATTTAGTATTGGAACTTGTTGGCATGATTAGACAGGGTCCCAGGGGGCTGGGGATGTTATTCAGGGTGGTTTCAGACCATTTTCCCTTATTTTTGGCATTGGTTTTTGGCAGAGTTCTGGTGTGTCGCACCTACGAAGAATTGGGTGCAGGTGCGAGGTCGTAGATGCGGCGAGTGGTGCACAGAAGTGCAAGTTGTCCTGGGCAGGGGAGTCTTTAGATGCGGACTTAGTAGCGCGGATGCACATGGGGAGCACACCAACGAGACTGCAAATGCGGAGAAGTCTCAGAGAAGCGGAGGTGCAGCTGTTTAAGTGAGTTCCGCATCTGCGATGGTTTTACCGCTAATGCAACGTCACAGAAGCGACTATTTTATCCGCAGATACGGAAGTCGCTAGGCGGAAGTTATATTTCAAGGGTTTGAGTTATTTTCACTATTTTGAATTTAGGAGCTCGGCTAAGGGCGATTTTTAGGGAGATTTCGTCACCGCTTTAAGGGTAACTGATTTCTACTTGATTTTGATATTATATCATATTTTCCTATGGATTACTACACATAAATTATGGGTTTTGAACGTGAAACTTGGGAGTTTTTACTACAATTTTGGAGAGTGTAAATTAGAGATTTGAGAGTCGATTTGGATTCGATTTTGTAATCTAATCACTTATTTGGACTCGTGGGGTTATACGTAGCCGATATCTACCCCTTGACTTAGGTTTTAACCATGTGGGATCGGTTGACTTGTTTTTAACTTTTGGGGATTTGATTAAATATCCGAACTTTATTGTTTGGCTCCAATGTATTTGACGTTATTGAGTTGTATTTGACTAGATTTGACTCATTCGGTGGTTGATTTGAGAGGGAAGGCTATTTTGGAAGGTTAAAAGCTACCGGGTGGAGGTAAGTCTCTTGGCTAAACTTTTTAAGAGGGAAACCCCAGGATTTGACTTGAATGCTATGTGTTTAAGATATTGGGTGGTATATATGCATGATGGCGAGCGTATTTGCACTTGCCATATTTACATCATGACCCAGGTAGAATTGGAATACTTTATGCCTTGTTTTGATTATGTGCTATTTGATTCATGATTTTGTTTAGCTTATATGACTATGTTCACACTTTTATTCATGTTAGAGATCACGCCTAGGTTTATGATTATTTGTGAAGGTATGGGAACTTATTCTTGACATGTTGAATTGCTTAAACCATTTGTAGTCATATAGAAATTCCATGAGCACATATCTGTATAATCTTTAATAAGTCCTTGTGCATCTTTTATCTATAATCCTTGAATGCATGCATACATTTCTTTATATGGATACTTGAGCTAGATTGAGAATTTTGACACGAAGGGTAATGCTTGTGGATGAGATACAGTCATTGCACACAAGACATGATGATCGAATATTTGATTATGAGTGAGCTATAAGGTCCTCTTTGCGCTTGGATTTGGATTCGTCCCTCCAGAGTCAGATGATTACCTATATTACTTTGGGCCTTGTGAGCGTGGTCGATACATGGATTTTATAGTGGGTTATGATGATCTATGAATTTTGTATCATAGTACATGGATCTTGTACCGCTTGAGTATGCATAGATATATTTGACACATTCACAAGTATTCATTTAGCTGCTAATTGTTGCATGATATCTCTATATGCTAGCTGGGAGCCTTGGCTCCGTTATTTGACCATGCTATATGTTAATACCATATTTGAGCCGCGTTATGATTATTTCTTGCACTGGAAAAGCATGTTTTATACTCTTCGACTGTTTAAATCCTTGATTCTTGTTATTCGTGACATTATCTATTGTTTCAGTTCTAAGTTCTATTATTTGTGTTGTAAGTATTCTCATGCATCTAGCCTCGCCACTACTTCTTCGAGGTTAGGCTTGATACTTACTGGGCACCGATTATGGTATACTCATACTATACTTCTGCACATATTTTGTGCAGATCCTCATGTTGGTGCTAGCGGAGCCTCCCGTTCAGCTTAGGCTTTAACATGGAGACTCAGGGTGAGCTACACTTCATGCCCAAACCCTATTCTTTTATTATTTCCTGTCTATTTGTATTTCAGACAACTTTATTATGTATACATACTCGTTATATTATTGTAGTTATTCGTGTACTTGTGCTACCTAGTTTTGGTAATTGTATTGTATTGGTCGTGTTATTGTTACTGCTTTGAAACTATTTCTATCTTTAGTTACGATATAACTTTGTTAATTAAAGAAATTTGGCTATATTTTTTGTGGAATGTGGTAGGCTTGCTTAGCAAGTATGGCGCGACTAGGTGCCATCATAATCTTAAGGCGGAATTTTGAGTCGTGACAAATATATTCTCGAAGGTTTTAAGTTCTTGAGACAGTCACTTCAACTTAGGATGGAATGGACCTTTTCTATTACTCTTTTTACATGGGTGCATTTGAAAATATGAGAGAAGATTTTGAAAATTGAAATGAAAATAGGAAAAAGAATTTATGATTTTTGCAAATACTTCAAAAGAATTTTGAAAATGATAATGTGATGAGGAACATTCTGTTTTCGAGAAATAATGGCCCTTTATTTAACTGCAAAATGGGGTAATGGGCCCTTAATTTAGTTTTTTTTCCAGAACTAGTGTGCGTTTTTGGAAGATAATTATCATTGATATATTAATAATTTAATCATATTGCACATGGATGTGGTAATATTTTTGAGAATTGATAATTCGTTGAAAGATCTCATTAATTTTTGAAAATAATATAATTAATTTCACAAATACACTTAGCATCTAAAATTAAATATTGGGTTTTCTAATTTCATAAGGGGGACGGGGGCTTGTTATTTTATGACGCACCTAGACTAGGGGAAGGGAGAGTGAACTGTGTCTTTCTCGATTTTTGCGTGTCAAAAGATTTAGTTCTTTGAGATCTAGTTCTTTAACTTAACTATTCAATATAAAATTGAAGGTACATAAGCAATTTTACGTAAAAAACTTCCTTGTTCGAGAGAGTAAAAACCATAATTTATCCTCGTAAGATTTGCCTCAAAACTTTACTAAGTTAAGAGAGTGGTTTTAGGTTACAATTCAATAATCAAAAGGGACTAACTCTAGTACGTTAACCCCTACAAGTAGGGGTAATAAATGGGCGGGTCGAATCGAATATCGACGAACCAAAAATAGATAATGCAAAAGCGGATAAAATATTCGACCACCCATATTTGATATGGATAGAAAATGGGTTAATCGGATAATATAGATATTTATATTATCCATGGATTCTTGAATATGATCAATTTTGGAAGAATTCCTAGTCTTTCAAAGTTGAGGAACATCAAATTTGAATCTTTGCAAATGTAAAAGCTAAACCCATGGTTATCTATTGATGATCCATTTTTTAAGTGGATAATGAGTTCTTATTTAAATTTGACACAATTTTAAAAAGTTCACTATCCAACCCTTTTTTTTGTAGATAATATGGATGAAAAACTATTTTTTTACCCTTTGCCACCACTACCTACAAGTAATCCAATTATACCTACCCTTCCAAGATTATAAACCATAGTCTAAAAAACCAAACAAACTCTTCATATTTGATAATCTAACATTATACTTTTCAAAAGCAAACTAGGTTACAATTAATAAACAATTGACTCAACCTAAGTAACTAAAGAACTTCGGCAATTTTATCTTCTAGAACATATTCTTTAGTTAAGCAGCTTGAATCCTTGAAAGCACCTTCTTGCTATAATTGCTATGTGCCTTGATCAATTCTCTGAAACTATGTGAATAGCATTAGAAATGTTATTTTCAAATAGCAGCAATATGATGCTTCACGTAGGAGTGAGGTTGGCCGAATCCTTTTTCAATTTTAGATCTAAGACCTAAAATAATTTGATTACCTCTTAAGGAAAATAAATCCCAAAAGGATTATATTTCTTTCCTTAAAAGACTCATTCACACACTTTTTCTTTTCATGCAAGTATTCCCATAACTAATGAATCTTTGTTGATCACGAATTTCTCTAGTTATTACCATACTTTTAGCTCACGAAACAAATCCTTCAAGGAATTCGATTTGCATTAAAAATCAGCTCCGCAGCTTTTGATCTGTATTCTTAAGGTGATCTGGTTCTTTTTATGTTTGACCTGATTCTTTCGATATGTAGTTGACATATCTACAACTTCTGATTAACGCTGCAAATATCTTCAAGAAACATGATTTTTTCGTAAAATATTTATTAATGATCAAAACCAATTTAAATTCAGCTCAACAGAGCTAAAATTTCTTATTTAATATACGACGAGGTGTATCAATGTTACCAAATGTTTAATACTCTTCCCGTTTCACTTCACATGAAACAATTGGAGTAAAATTATTCTAATTTTTTTCTCTAAAGGTGTCTGAACAGTTAAAATGAGCCGAAACTAGTAGTCAAAATAAATCCTTCGCATTCCCGTAAAGTTAAAGTCGTGGCGTCAAATTTGAACAAGGTCACCGCCCAATATTTACGTGTCGGCCTGTAATGACAAAAAAAATCACAATTCTAGAAAAAGAGTAAAAATAAATAAACAAATCGGAGATCAGCATTAAGTCAGCAAATACATGCTACTGGTCGTATTATGCACATATAATAACTCCGTCAACGCCGTTAATTATCGCCGGCTCTCCATTTTGTAAACCCCGTCAACCCTCAATTCCAAAATCCTCTTCATAAATCCTCTCTTCTCTCTGCTCAGTTGCAGTTCATTCTCTTCGCCGTCTGATTTTTTCGACCTCTCTTCGAACGTTTTGCGATGTCGGTGAGTAAAAGCTACATTTTGAGCATTTCACTTGCAGATTTTTTTGAAGTTTTGATTTGAATTTCTGTTGTTTATTCCTATGATTTGATAGATTTCAATGTTGTTTCTATTGATTGATCCTGTTGAAATTCAGCTATGAGTAATGATCTTTGAGCTCTGAGTTTGAGTATTTTTGATATATCATTTTGCTTGAATTATAGGCTAATTTAACTGTTTTACCTTTCTTTGATATTTAAGCTATTCGTTTATTGTTCTTGATTTGTTTTTAAGTCTCCATGAATGAAGAGATCGAAAGGATTACAACGTCATTGTCGGCATTTTTGCTGTAATAGGTGTAAAAATTTTGTGATTTCATTCAAAAAGTTGACTAGCTAAATAATCAACTTGAATTTACTTGAATTGTAGGTTCATTTAACTGATTTACCTTTCTTGATATTTATTCATTTTTATTCATGTTTTAATTGATTTGTGTGACGTCATTTTCGATGAAGTGATCAAATGGAGTTGTTTACCCCGAAAATCGGAAGTAAAACAATTGAATTTATGCGTGGGAACTAATAGATAAGTGACAAAATTGATATTAAGTATATGAACGTAAAAATGGAAAGAAAGTGGCACTTGAAAGATGAAACACAATCAGAAAACTTGAAAATCAATATATTGCTTTTTCTCTCAAAAATGGTAACCCCCCCATTACATTGATAAGCCTAGTATATATATAGAAAAAATCAAAGCCCTTTTGCCCATAAAGTGTCCTTGATAATCATCACAGTGTCCTTGCATATTTGGTGAAGTCCATGCACGTTTGGTGAAAGTACTGCAGGTTTGGTAAAAGTACTGCATGTTTGGTGAGGGTCCTGCACGTTTGGTACAGCTTGAACAGTGTTCTTGACTTTTGAGGATGAGCCGGCAGTTGAAATAACGGGCATATCGGCCATCACAAAAGTGAGGCTCGACGTGACCCCTCGACTGCAATGTCGAGCCCGGTATCAATCATGGTTCCGACCTCGGCGTCGGATATCAATCCCGGTATTGATCATATGGTTCCGACCTCGGCGTCGGATATCGATCCTGGTATCGATCACATGGTTCCGACCTTGGCGTCGGACACGTGATCTCTATTGCTGGCCGGATGGCCGGTGCCGAGGTTCGATCTCGATTTGTCCTTTCATGAGGAAATCCGATTTTGCCATACACAGATAGCCCCCTCGTTTTTTGAAGTGTAACGACAAAGAACGAAATGAGCCGCCGCCGCTTCCCTAAAAACTAGGTGAGGGTTTTGACCGTCCCTTTTGTCTGGTGACATCAGCACATTGACGCACCC
>MCJB01049047.1:0-42908 GCA_002018475.1 Nicotiana obtusifolia
AGGACAACTAATCAGATCATGAACTTTGAGCCTCAACAAAGTAACTAAAGGCTACCTTCAGCTGAATACACTTATGCTTTACTCAAAACTCAACTTTCTATCAACCTAGTAGTTTATGTGCCCTCACTGGAAAGAAAGTCCCACTCTCACAATATTTATCCTAGCAATACAAAGGGACTAAAGTGCAAATACACTCACTCTCAGAACAAAATTTCAAGTGTCGCCACACGCCATACCATAGGCTTGCCCTTATTTTAATTCGTCGCCTAGTTCTAAGAACACTCGGTTGGAAATCACATAAGGACTTTGTAAGCTTGTAATGTAGGTTTAAAGAAGGGTAGGATATATATTTAGATACGAGTGGCTACATCCTCCTTGAACACTAATTACATTCTTCTTTATTTTAACATTTTTCTTCTTTTCAACCCTATAGCCTCAATGGCGTTTAGTTCCCACAGTGGACCCGCCTTAAATACCTCTCTAATCTATTTCAAAGCTCCATTATTGCAAATACATACATAACTATTTATGATTTTTTTTTATCTTTCTTTTCTCTTTCTTTTTCTTTTTTTTTTTCTCTTTTTTTTTCCTTCTTTGGAGCTTTCATCAATTTACATTAGCACTTTGAGGTATAGGCTCTCACCCTCACTTCACAGCCTTATCCATTTCCATTTTGACCCACACCCCCAACTTAGGCTTTTAGCCATATTCTCAATGTTCAAGGAGGAACGAGTTCAAAATAGATCATTGTTTTACGAATGGGAAAGGTTTGTAATGCGGAGGCCAAGGAAAAGGCTCAAATGGGGAACTAGTGATATTATTTATACACGGATAGGCTAAAAGAGGTTAAAAAGGTTTCATACATAAACAAAGAATGCCTAAGATCCTCTCTCCAACTCAGTGTACTTATAATAAGCGTCGAAAAACCAACTGGGCAAGTTCCAGATGGCAGAAGCAACACAAGAATTATTCAAACAAGGAGCTCACACACATTGGCACATAAACCGTTCGGTTAACATAGTTTACAGCTTTAGAGTTCACATTTGGTCACTCGAGGCTTTCCCGTGTATACATACACGATTCTAGGTAGACTTAAAGTTACAGAGTGAGCCTCAAATTCACATCATTGATTTGTTAACAAGGGTATAATCTACGCACAGATTTACATACTTGATACTAAACAACTTCACCATCCCGGTCAATATATCTCATATTAATAAGCCCGGTTCTACTATTACACCCTTGAAAAAGAATCCCGCAAAGAAAAAACAAGGGGATTTTATTGACAAACTTCATTTCACTAACTATTTAATTACAACAGCATATATACATAAATCATTAATCATTACTACATATTGTACAATTATCAACGTCGCTAAACATGCCATAAAATAGATCAAATACACAGAAGATAAGGCTACCACCCCCAACTTAATTCATGCATTGTCCCCAATGCATAAGAAAAAAAAATATAGTGCAAGGGGCTCCCTGGGGCGCATTTGCGCGAAGAGATGCAGTAGCCTAGGTCTCCTCCGAAGCTGCAGGAGGGCTGTGGGACTGATCTGGAGCAGGTTGTGGGGCCGCTGAGCTGCTAGCTTCGCCCACTGGTGGTTGTGTGGCTGATGAGTCTTCAAGGGCAGCCACGTCCGCTAGCGATTGCTGGATGGCCCTCTCAATGTCTGCATGCTCTTCTTCCTCCACAGTTGGCGCAGCAATTGCTTTGCCCTTTTCCTTAGGGTCATCACCCTCGGTGGACCATGAATTTGCATCCTCTGATTCTTCCCCTTCTAATTCTGATGACTGTCCCGATGTCTTGTCATCAGTGGCATCTACCGGTACTGGAGGAGCGGGAGGATGAGACACTTTAGCAGACGAAGGTGCAATGTATGCCATTAGCGCCATGAAGTCCAGGCCCAAGTCTGGTGCAGCAATGTCAGCACCCTGGTCACCCTCATTGGGGGAGGAGAGATGCTATGTCGAACTCCAGATTTTGCATTTTCTGGAGTTCGGTCTTCATGGATTTTACTTCCTCCCTCAGCTGGGGTAAACCCCTAACCTCACCTCTTGTAATATGTTCAACCCTAGACTCAAGCTTGTGCAAATGATCTCCGAACAATGTTTGTTGTTGTTGGAGAGCGGTCAATAACGTTTGAATAGGAGTCAGGACCTGTTTGATCAGGTGGGGCAGGGTTTTCAAGAGTTGGTCCACTTTGGAATTTGCGTGATGAGCAATTAGACCGAGTCTTGAAAGGGCTGGCATTAATGAAGAAGATAGACCAGTGGTAGATGGGGGTGCAGTCTCTACAGCAGCAGTGGAGGTTTCTGGATCTTGGGGAGATAGTAGATTTTGGGAGTCAATGTCCTGAATTGGGGTCTCTGGTGGGGCAGCAGAATCACTGATACGAGTGATATCAATATTCCTCATAGACTTTCCAAGTTTGTCTGCTTGTGGCAAGAAAGGAACATTCACCTCTTGGCAGAGGGTTGTGATCAAACTCGGAAAGGGGAGTGATGTGGCCCACTGCGTTGCCTGGATGCCAATCTCCTGGAAAATGAGACTCCCCACATCAATTTTAATACCAGTCATAATACACGCAATGAGAAGTGACTTCTCAATGCTGATATCCGTTTCATTTCTGGACGGTATTAAATGGGAGATGACGAAATTTAGCCAATATTTTCCCTCCCTTGTGAGGTCTTCTTTGTAGATTTTCTTTCCAGGGTTAATCCAGGCAGGAGTCCCTTTGGCAATTACGGACGCTATCCATCCACGTTCGTGTTCTCTGTTGGAGTACTTGGCATCGTACTCAGCTGTGCCTGATTCCCAATCGGGGAAATAAAGTTCATTAATATGCTCACTGTCGCAAAACACAGCCTTACCCCGAATGTGGACGATGCCGGTGAATATTCTGTTGCGTCTATGGTACCCCGTTCGTGAAGCTCCGTAAGACGCATAGAATTCTTGGACCATTGACTCATTATATTCTTTGGGGTCCGTAGTGAAGTACTCCCATTTTCTCGTTTTGATGTTTTCGAGAATATTAGGGTACTGTTCCTGTAGTCCGTTCAAGCTTAAATTTTTCTCCCCCAAGATTTTCCTTTTTGTTAGCCCTTCCCTGAACAATGTTCTGGAACCTTCAACCTCGAATCGAAGCTGAAGGTCATCACCTCGTTTCCTTTGGGCCTCAGCCACTAAATCGACTTCCGGTAAGCGTTCTTTCTCATCAGACTGGGAGGTGCTGGACACATTTGATTCCACTCTTACCCGTTTGGGTTGGGCTGAGGTAGAAGTGGATGCTAGCTTTCTCTTTACAGAGTGCTTTTTGGCTGCCATATCTGCATGAATAGGATATGTAAGCGACATTATCATCATTAGAGAAAAGCAAAACAGGAATAATCAACAAAAACTTACAGAAATGCGACGTGGTTTGCGGTCGCATATCCACTATGCGAACTGCAAACATGTCGCATTCCTATGCGTGCAAGGCAGATGGCATTCTGCGGTGGATTATGTGAATCGCATAACCACTCTGCGAATCGCATAACCATCGCAGAATGTCTTTGTACATAGTCCTGTTGGATACACACAAATGCAATCGCATACTCGTCGCAAAGCGAGATATGCGATCGCATATTCACCGCAGAAATTACTGGTGCTAACCAAATATTCTGGCCGTGTTTGCTGTGGCTTTGTGGTCTGCATAGTTATGCGATCGCAAAGTCACCGCATTTGTTGTCTTCCTCAGATACCTAGGGTTTAGAGATGCGATCAAAGTGCGGTCCACATTTTGATTTTGTGGACCGCAAATACCTTAAGATACACAAGTATGTTCATCCCCCAAGAATTAAAACCCTAGATTCTTGACTTCAACCCCCAAAAATTTAAAAAACTCCATTGAAACATCAAACCTAATCTTGCAAAATTTAAAATTTAACAGATAGCAAAGGTTGAACATACCTATGAAGAAGATTCGAGGACTTTTTACAACTTATAATCAGCTTTTTGATGTTTGGTGAGCTTGAGATGCAATTTCCTCCGGTAATGTCAATCACGGTTCATTCTCTGTTGTGTTTTCTTTTTTCTTTTTTTTTTATATACTAGGTTGAAGGATTAATAAGAGGAGAGAATGTAAACACGTACCTGGTAGTATGCGATGATTAAGTCAATGCATATTGTAAATGCGAACCGCAGAATAGGTTACCTCACCGCATTTGTGTCATACTTTTGAACCAAATTCTCTGTCTCTATTTGCGTTGAGAATGCGGACCGCATAACTCAAATGCGATCCACAAAATGCGGTGCTTCATCGCATTTGTGCCAGCTATGCTTACTCAACTTTCAGCTTCAGTTTGCGGCACAAATGCGGTTCGCATATTGAAAATGCGATCGCATTTGTGTAGCATTTGTCACATTGTTGTTGTTTTTTTTCTGTAGTTCCACGAACTTCTTTTCAATTTCTGTGTCCTTTTGTCAAATTCCTGCATCCTAAAACATCCTTTAAATAGCCCTAAGTACAAATATGATATTAAAACTTAACTAAAGATACAACTATAAACAAAAGTAAAAGTTACCACACATGGGTTGCCTCCCATGAAGCGCTTGATTTAACATCGCGGCACGACGAAGCTAAGACACCTCTGCAATCATACCATGGGTGGGCTTTGACCATCCTTTAGAGCCAGCTGCTCTACCAAATGTTTCTCTCCATCCGCTCCCAAGTAGTGCTTGATTCTTTGCCCGTTTACCTTGAAAGTTCGGAGCCCATCCTCCGATGCTAATTCAACAGCTCCAAAAGGAGAGACATCAACAACTTTAAATGGTCTAGACCATTTAGATTTCAGTTTCCCCAGAAATAGTTTTAGTCTTGAATTGAACAGCAATACCAGATCCCCTGCCTTGAACTCTCTTTTTAAGATCTTCTTGTCATGGACGAATTTCATTCTTTCTTTATATACTGCTGCACTTTCATATGCGTGAAGACGGAACTCCTCCATTTCATTTAATTGTGCTAGCCTTAGAGCTCCAGCCTCCGCCTAGACCATGTTTAATCTTTTTAAGGCCCACATGGTCTTATGCTCAAGTTCTACAGGTAAATGGCACGTTTTTCCGAAGACTAGCCGATAAGGGGATGTACCAATAGGGGTCTTGTACGCTGTACGGTATGCCCATAGAGCATCATCTAGCTTCTTTGACCAGTAGGTCCTGTTTGCGTTCACCGTCTTTGCTAATATACTCTTTATCTCCCTGTTGGATACCTCAACTTGACCGCTCGATTGTGGATGATAAGGTGTGGCAACCTTATGCTTGACCCCATACTTGTCAAGGATACCTTTAAAGACTCTGTTACAGAAATGCGAACCCCCATCAGAGAATGGCTCTCGGGGTGCCAAACCGGGTGAAAATATTCTTCTTTAGAAATGCGGTCACACTCCGAGCTTCATTGTTTGGTAAAGAAATGGCTTCTACCCATTTGGACATGTAGTCCACAGCCACTAAGATGTATTTCATCCCACATGAGCTTATAAAAGGGCCCATGAAGTCAATACCCCAAACGTCGAATAGTTCGATTTCCATCACAAAGTTCATAGGCATCTCATGCCTCCTAGAAATTGGGCCATGTCGTTGGCATTGGTCACAAGACTTCACCAACTGATTAGCGTCCTGATAAATGGTTGGCCAGTAATAACCACATTCCAAGATCTTTGCTGCCGTTCTATTCCCCCCATGATGACCCCCAACCTGCGCGTCATGGCAAGCTTTCAGAATTTGTAGCATCTCTTCCTCAGGCACGCATCTCTTAATTATGTTATCCGCACAGACACGAAACAAGAAAGGTTCTTCCAATAATAGTTTCGATAATCCCTTAAGAACTTCTTCCGTTGGTATGATTTCAACCCTTCCGGAATGAGATCGATGACAATGTAGTTAGCGATGTCTGCATACCACGGTGCAAAGGAATTGGATAACGCCGGTATTTGTTCATCTGGAAATGCGTCATTGATTTCCAACTCTCCTGTTTGTCTCCCCGATTCTTCAAGCCTAGATAAGTGATCTGCCACTTGGTTTTGTGTTCCCTTTCGATCCATAACTTCAAAATCGAATTCTTGCAGCAGTAAAACCCATCGGATTAGTCTTGGCTTTGCATCTTTCTTCACCATCAGATAACGGAGAGCTGCATGATCAGTGTACACAATTACTTTAGAGCCCAACAGATACGCACGGAACTTCTCGAACGCATACATAATGGCCAACAGTTCTTGCTCGGTTACGGTGTAATTCATCTGCGCCCCATTAAGTGTTTTGCTAGCATAGTATATTGGGTGAAGAACCTTATTGTGTCTTTGTCCCAGCATAACTCCAATAGCTACACAGCTGGTGTCACACATAAGTTCAAAAGGAAGCGACCAATCAGGTGTGACAATAATAGGTGCCGTGGTGAGCTTTGTCTTCAATTCCTCAAAAGCTGTAAGGCATTTCTCATCAAAGACGAACTTGGCATCCTTCTCAAGGAGTTTACACATTGGATTTGCAATCTTTGAGAAGTCCTTAATGAAACGCCTGTAGAATCCAGCATGCCCCAAAAAACTACGGACACCTTTTACGAATGTGGGTGGAGGAAGCTTAGAGATGATTTCTATTTTAGCTTTATCCACCTCTATACCACACCTTGAGATTTTATGTCCCAGAACAATACCTTCATCCACCATGAAGTGGCATTTCTCCCAATTTAGTACAAGGTATGTCTCTTCGCATCGCTTTAGCACTTGTTTCAAATTCTTCAGGCAATGCTCAAAAGTTTCACCAACTACCAAAAAATCATCCATAAAAACCTCAAGGAAATCCTCTACCATATCGGAGAAGATAGACATCATACATCTCTGGAAGGTAGCTGGAGCGTTGCATAAGCCGAATGGCATTCGACTAAAAGCAAATGTTCCATATAGGCATGTGAACGTTGTCTTCTCCTGGTCCTCCAAAGCTATGTTGATCTGATTATAACCGGAGTATCCGTCAAGGAAACAATAAAAGGACTTTCCCGCTAGCCGATGAAGCATTTGATCAATAAAAGGCATAGGGAAATGGTCCTTGCATGTGACACTATCTAGCTTTCTGTAGTCCATGCATAACCTCCATCCAGTTACTGTTCTTGTTAGAATAAGCTCGTTCTTCTCATTTTTTATCACAGTCATGCCTCCCTTCTTTGGCACACATTGCACCGGGCTCACCCATGAACTATCAGCAATTGGGTAGACTACCCCAGCGTCCAGCCATTTGATTATCTCTTTCTTCACCACTTCCTGCATTGACGGATTCAACCGTCGCTGATGCTCCACACTCGGTTTTGTCCCACTTTCTAGTTGAATCTTATGCTCACAAATTCCAGCAGGGATCCCCCGAATGTCTACAATTGTCCAACCAATGGCTTGTCTATGTTCCTTCAAAACTTGCAGCAACTGTTCCACCTGCACATCATTCAACAACGCAGAAACAATTACCGGTAAAGTATTATTTAAGCCAAGAAATTTATACCTCAAAATGCGAAGGAAGTGGTTTGAGCTCTAATTTAGGTGGTTCGATAATGGACGGCTTTGCAGGAGGTGTAGCTCTATTCTCCAAATCGAGGGAAAGTTTTGGTGGAGCATATGAGTAGGATCCACGTCCCTCTAGTGCATTCACCGACTCCATAAAGCCATCCATGTTATCACCATCGAAATTTACTAAGATAGCTGCCAATGCTTCACCTAAGCAGTGCTCTTCCATCTTTATCTCCACAGCATCATCTACTTCATCAACAATACCAATTACGGAAATGCTCTCGTACTCGGTTGGTAACTTCATACCCTTACTAGCTTGGAAGGTAACTTCTTCGTTGTTCACCCGGAATTTGATCTCATTACGCTCCGAATCCATAAGGGCTCTTCCAGTAGCTAAGAATGGTCTCCCCAATATAATAGGGATTTCCTTGTCCACAGCACAGTCAAGAATTACAAAGTCAGCTGGTATATGAAATTTACCAACTTTCACAATCACATCATCTACAATACCAACTAGTCTCTTGATTGAACGGTCAGCCATCTGCAACCTCATGCTCGTCGGCCTTGGCATTCCTAATCCATCTTGTTTGTAAATGGCAAGCGGCATTAGATTGATGCTAGCCCCATTGTCACAAAGTGCCTTTGCAAAGTCGCGCACTCCAATAGTGCACGGAATAGTAAATGCTCCCGGGTCCTCCTTCTTTTGGATTGGATTTGTAGCAATAATGGAGCAAACCCGGTGAGTCATATTCACCACCTCATTCTTGGTGGTTCTCTTCTTCGTGATCAAATCTTTTAGATACTTAGCAAAACCGGGCATTTCTTGAAAAGCCTCCAAGAACGGTATATTCACAGATAATTGCTTGAGAATATCATAGAACTTCTCAAACTTACTGTCGTCAACTCTTCTCGCAAGTCTCTGAGGGAAAGGAGGAGGGGGTCTAGGAATAGGCGGAAGAATGTTTGATGTTTCTTCTGCCTTTTCCTTCATCCCTTCTCGGATCTCATCTCAATTTTGCACAACCTCTGGAGTTTTATTTACTTCAGCAACACTAGGCTCTTCAACTTCGACTCCTTTTTCATGTTCTTCCACATCAACTGCTTGCTCATTCTTTCCTTGCAATATCTTACCACTCCGGGTAGTGATAGCCATGATATGGGAAGTTGGGCCACTTCCACTTCCCTTTGGATTTGCAATCGTATCACTAGGGAGTGTTCCCTTCTGCTGTGGATATTGCTCACGAGAAAGATCTCTCATTTGCAATTCCAGCTTTTGAATAGCCGCAGTGTGAGAGCCAACCAACTCAGTCATGTTCTTCATGGAATGATCAGACTTTTCTTGGTTTTGTAGTATCCTTTCAAGCATGCTCTCCAATTTAGACTCACTAGAGGATCCCTGATTCGAATACTGACCCTTTGGAGGAACATAAGGGTTGGAACTTCGATTGGAAAAATTGGTATTGTTGTTCCAGTTTCCTTGATTAGAGCCACCTTGGTCGTTTCGCTATTGATGGTGACCTTGCCCTTGTGGGTTTGGTCTCCATTGATTTTGAGAGCCCTGACCTTGGTACTGCTGCCTTTGGTACCCTCCTTGAGAATTATTAACATAATTTGCCTCTTCATAATCATCATTTTGCACCGGCTGCACATTCTCAACCACATTCACTTTCTTCTTCTGATTTTCTGTGAAAAGCTTTGTCAACACATTGACATTTGTGGCAAGTTCCGCAATCAATTGGTCTCGTTCTTGATTTTCCTTGATCAAGTTGTTCATAGAAGGAGAGCCAATTGCAACTCCGCCAGTGGAATCCTCAGAATGCCAAGCTTGGTTGTGTTTTGCCATTTTATCTAAGATTTGAGTCACCCTAGCGAAGGTTTTATCCATAAAAGATCCAGCAGCTGCATTTCTTCGCTATTGATTGGTTCATAGGATCCAAACCCATGTAGAATTTTTCCAGCAAGATGGAATCTGGAAAACTATGGTTTGGAGACCTCACCAAGTATAATTTGAAGCGATCCCACACTTCATGTAGCTGTTCGCCAGGTAGTTGTTTAAAGAAGAAAATCTTGTCCCTGAGCTCAGACTTCTTGCTTTGTGGAAACCATTTTGACAAGAACGCTCGGACAAGTTCAGGCCATGAACGTATAGAATTCGGAGGAAGATTTTGAAGTCATTTTCTCGCATCTCCAGCTAACAAATACTTAAAGCATCTCAACCTCAAGGCATCGTCGGAGACATGATTCTGCTTATGCATCGCACAAACACCCAAGAAATTTCTGAGGTGTTGTGTTGGATCATCATCCGTGGAATTTCTGAAAAATTCCTCCGCTTTCAGCATCAGAATTAGTCCATGTTCCACCTTGAAAGTGGCAGCACTGATAGCAGGAGGTACAATGACGTTTGTATCCTCAATATACTCCTCAATGTCTGCAAAACGATTTCCTTCCTCGTGTATCTCCACATCATCTTCATGGTCTGACATATCTCCCTGTCTACACCAAACACAACAAACAACGTGTTATAGAGTAGAATTAGAAGTAAAGTAAAGTATACACTAATTAGTAATTCCAGAACCGT
This sequence comes from Nicotiana obtusifolia, assembly GCA_002018475.1. Classification (NCBI taxonomy): domain Eukaryota; kingdom Viridiplantae; phylum Streptophyta; class Magnoliopsida; order Solanales; family Solanaceae; genus Nicotiana; species Nicotiana obtusifolia. The sequence goes on from MCJB01049047.1 coordinate 10,115, forward strand.
ATTCCCTGGTAACGGCGCCAAAATTTGATACGCTCAAATTACACCTTAAGAATAGTGTAAGCGGTCGGTGTCAAATATAATAACCCAAACAAGGTTGGGGTCGAATCCCACAGGGAATAGGTGTGAAATGTTTATCTAATTAGTGTAATACTCAACTATGTCGTAATTCTATCGAGTAATTCAAATAACAAAAGAGTATTCTTTTACGTAAGGATAAACGGAAACTGATGTCAATATTGTAAATGTAAATAATATGAAATAAAGAAATCAAGGTTGTGTCCCCCTTAATTTAGTAGAATGCTCTTGATATTAATATTGAATATTTCCAACAAAAAATTTTCTTGATATGCAATTGATGTTTAATTTACTATCTAATATTTCCCAATAATTGGATAATATATTCTCTTTATGATTTTTCCAAATACAAAAGAGTTGTGATTAAGAACAATCAATTAATGCCAAATTAAAACCGACTTATTCCTATGCGGTCTGCATGTGCTATTTCCGACCGCATACTCACATTTGCGATGCTCTTAACTTCTTTTCTTGTTTTCAGTTGGCTTTTGAACTCTTCTCCGTACTTCTGGGTCCTTACACTTAATATACTGCAATTACACTAAAATTACATAAGTATCAGTAGAATTTGCACGTAAAACAAGTTAAACTTTAAGCAAATAGTATCAAAATGTGTCGAAATTACCCGGCACATCAACCCCTAAGCCATAATGTCTCAAAACGAGGAGGTCATAGAGAAACTTTTTTTTATTCCTTTGTTTCGAAAATTTTCGGAATCCAGGCACGTTGGCTCGAGGGTTGATTTTATTTACTTTCCAGCGAAGTTGGAAAGTTTTATAAATTATTATATTGTAAGCATTGGAGTATTTTTTTAATTGAATTACACATGGTTTGATTAGTTTCGAGACTTTTGGCTTTGAACTCGTTCTGCTGGCTTAATTTTATATGGTATTCCTTATGTAAGTGATATCGCAGAATCGTGCGTTATATCGCTAGTAGTTCGAATATTCACGAGATAATCTTTCCACTGATGCCTGTAATTTATATGGTATTCCTTATGTAATTGATATTGGCACTTATCATTTTTTGAGCTGTTAAGGTAAAATACAAGATCGAAAAATTTATATCTAAAAGAAATAATTGAAAGATTATGAAATTTCAGATTTAGTCCACTATTGCTTTGCACTTCATATCTGTTATGAATTATCATATTATTTATTTGGACCTCCAGTGAGTGTCGATGTCGACTCCTTGTTACTACTTCTCCGGAGTTAGGATAGATACTTACCAGGTACGCGTTGATTTACGTATTCGTGATGCACTTCTGCACTAAATTGTGCAAGATCTGACAGATTCGTTTGGTGATCATCTTGGCGCGTAGGCGCATCTGTTGGGGAGACTTTATGAGTGCTGCAACAAAGCTACTACCGCAGTCCACGAGTCTCCATCATGCTATTCTTGCCTGACGGCGGTTTTATGCGTCATCACAATTTATAGTGGATTTTGGATCGTGACACTAACCCTTTTTTTTTACAGTATTTGTGAATTTTAAATAAACTTACAGTTTTATTTACGTCAACATTGCTTCTCTATCAAGAGCCAAAAAGCTACTCTAATAAAATGATGTCAAGGTATCCTCTTCCAAAACAAGAAAATATATCCTATGCTAAGAGTGTACAGTCGATTAGGGGCTATAGCGCAACCAAACTCGATCGAATGCAGAAAGAAAAAAGAAGTCCTCTAGTAACAGTACATTCTAAAAGTCCATGACTATTGAGGCAAAAAATAAAAAGATAACAGAAAAGTTATGTACATCCACAAGGTAGAGTAAAATTAAAATCTTGAAAACCATCCTCGATATATATGATTTCTCTTAAACAAATACCACTTTTAAAGCACATGACTAATAATCATAGACCATGTGAAGTTAGACGGCAAGAAGGTATTAAGAATCAGTAAAAAAAAGTGAAATCAAAAGGAATATCTTCACATATTTAATTCAACTTTCTTCTAAACAAAGAATAAGAAAAAAAGACAAGTAATAATAAAATATAAAAGATAGAAAATATATCTATTTGAAACCGCACGAAAATAATCACGCAGAGTCGATCTTAACCAGAATTGAACCAAGTGATGAAGGCCAAAAGAGTAAGCAATAAGTGATAATAATTTTAAAAAAAGCAAAAGAAGTGGACATATGATGCAGTGCAGATACTTAAGTAAATTTGGATTTAGGTATCACGAATCAAAATTTACCGGGTCGTGATAGTGCCTAACACCGCCGTCATGCAAGTCAACAGTGATTAGTTAATTTAATTACTCATTCTAGTACCTTAAAATCATAATTTTTATTAATGAAATAGTGTGAAATAGAATTTACATGAACTACAATAGTGAACTACCTGTAGGAATTCCCAAAATCCGGTATCACAAGTGCATGAGTATCAACTAGAAAATATAATAAAATACAATATCTGTCTTGAATACAAGTCATACAGGAAAATATAAATAACTCTGATGGAGACTCTGCAGGCTGCGGTCGTAACATGAAATGCAGCACACGGTAAAATCCCCAAAATGGCCGCGCCTCTGCGCCCCAAGGATCACAAGACATATAAGTACCTGCACAAAAAGTGCAGCAAGTGTAGTATGAGTACGTAAATCAACGAGTACCCAGTAAGTATCTAGCCTAACCCTAGAGAAGTAGTGACGAGGGGTCGTCATCAACATTTACTAGTTGTCCAATATGATAGATACAGTAGAAGTAAATAGAAAGTCAGAGTAGATAAACGAAATAACAAGTGTAAATACGTGGTACAGTCCTCCTCTCAGCAATGACTCAAACTCTCAGATAGTAGCTACCTCCTCAATCGGAGCGTGTATGAGTGTATATTATATATATATAATGGACCTTACCAGATAGGTCGTCATAGTTCAATCAGGAAAAAGCTCACAAATATGCTGGCTTCTTGCTAATTATTACGCACGATTTCATAAGAGTATTTTATGAAATGCCGAGGCGTATGGTCCGATCCATCATAACATTACCAAACCATAGATGCATCTATTTTATTGCCGAGGCGAACGGGCCGCTCCCATGAGTGTGTGGTACATAATCCTGCCAAGGCGTAGGGCTCGATCCATCATAGTGTGCGCACTGTCGAGGATCGAACGGCACGAACCATAGATGTATCTATCCTGCCGAGGTGAACGACTCAATCCCATTAGAATAAGAAGTTTTGACGGTTCCTCGACCCCACTCACGAATAGTCGTGTGAGTTATAGATTTTAAGGGAACTTGTCGACGAGAACGCATAACATGGGAGAATTTCGTAAGGAGAGTACAAGAAATCTGCGTCTTATTATGAAGCCCGTCAAATCTCTACAATAGCAAGTCTATCACTCTACGCAAGTCTAGTCTCAAGTCGTAATGTAAAGTAAGGAATTTAATAGGCAGGAGACAACTCAAGTAGTACAACTAATTATAGCATGGTGTGAACCTAAGTGTACCCGGACATAAGATGAATCTAGCTACGTACGGATTCTCGTCACTTGGTGCGTATGTATACCACCCCTCAACTAGTAACACATAACAAATACATCACCTAGGGGTAGTTTCTCCCTTAGAGAGTTAGACAGGAGATTTACCTCACTCCGAAGTTTCATAACCGGCTCCAATGCCCCTCCAACACCTAAAACCAAAGCACGTCGATACAAAACTGTTTAAACAATGTGCAAACCAATTAAAAGATACTCTAATGCCCATAATTAATCAATTTAAATAAATTCTCAACTCCGCTCGAAAAGTCTATAAAATCAACCCTCGGGCCCACGTGCCCGGATTCCAAAAATTTTCGAAGATAAAATTTACCCATAACACCACGAACTCAAATATATCATTTATTCCAACTTCCATATCCAATTTCGTGGTCAAAATCCAAAAATATCAATTTCTAGGTTTTTCTTCAAAATCCCAAATTTCTACTAATTTTCATGTTTAAATCCATATATAAATCAAGTATTTAACTTGTAATAGGTGGGAATCACTTACCTTGTGATGAGTGAAGAAGGAAATCACGCGTTCGCGAAATACAAAACCAGAACCAGCAGCAGCAGCAGCAGCCAAAACAACCAGAATTGGTCCAAAACCACCCCGAGGCCCTCGTGACCCTGTCTAATCACACCAACCAGTCTCAATACGTAACACGAACCTGCTCGATGTCTCAAATCATATCAAACAACATCAATATCACAAATCAAGCTGCAATTCAAGCTTTATGAATTTTAGAACTTCAAACTTCTACATTTGACATCGAAACCTATCAAATCAAGTTCTATTGATCTTAAATTTTGCACACTAAGTAATAATTGACATTATGGACATACTCCCACTTCCAGAATCGGAATCCGAACCCGATATCAAAAAGTCCACTCCTGGTCAAACTTCCCAAAAAATCATCCAAATTTCCAACTTTCGCCAATTGACGCCGAAACGACCTACAGACTTCCAATCAACGTCCAGATAAGCTCCTAAGACCAAAATCACCATACGGGACTATTATCAGGCTCGAAAATCCCAAACGGGCATCGATAACATTAAAATCCACTTCAACCCAAATTTAAGAAAAATTCTTAAAACCTTAAAAATGCCAACCTTCCGTAATAAGCGCCGAAATACTCCCGGGCCATCTGATAAAAATCTTAAAACCTTCAAAATGCCAACCTTCAGTAATAAGCGCCGAAATACTCCCAGGCCACCCGATACTCAACCCGAACATACGCCCAAGTTCGAAATTATCATACGAACCTATTGTAACCTTCAAATCTCGATTCTGAGGTCGCTTACTCAAAAGTCAAACCTTGGTCAACTCTTCTAACTTAAAGCTACCAAAATTAGAATTTTCTTTCCAAATCAACTCTGAACTTCCCGAAATTCAATTTCAACCACGCGTTCAAGTTATAATACCTTAAGTGAAGCTATTCAAGACCTCAAAACGCCGAACAACGTGCTAGAGCTCAAAACGAGCGGTCGGGTCCTTACATTCTTCCCCACTTAAACATACGTTCGTCCTCAAACGTGCTAAGGACTGCTTTGGAGTTTTCCAAAATCACTGTACAACACCTTGTGCACCGACCCGTGCCACCACATTCTAGTTGAACACATTTGCTCGAGCCAGACTGAAAATCCTCCCCATAACCTTGGCTAACAAGCTTTAGAACCAAGTTCCAACTTCCGAATTTCTTTCCAGGCCTGATTCTAACACATGAACACCTTACCAATCTCCACACACTGTACCAAAACATGATCGTAAACCTTTTTCTAAATTCACACCATGCCCATAATAACATCCTCGGACCATAATAGCTGAAATTTCACAAATCTGATGCCCGCAATACATCTCATGACGTATATAAATCTTGTTCCAACTCTGGCAATACTGCCACGACGAAAGAGACGTGTAGAAACTCATAACCACCTGCCAAATCAATAATTCATGGAGTCTCTCCTCCTGACAAGAACCATTACCTCCTTCTGAATTGAATAACGATATTTTCCCCTTTAATGTACCTTATATAAATTTGATTGCACAAATTTAGATCTAATAATCTAGTCTCAACCAGCACAAGCTGCTCAGGCAATAAGCCACCTCAAACACTGACTCAGATCTCACATGACGCCATCAATGTACCGACGAGCTACAACTCGAATATGACACATAAGGAGGAACGAACTCCGAAAAAGAATTACTCAGCCCGCGCAACAAAATAAACGGTCGAACATATGTTATGAACCCTTCTCAGAAAATGAGAAACAAAATACACAGGAATAGATGTAGGGAACCATACTCGACATATCACTGTTGCAGCGTGCAACCCGATCCAAACATGATACCGTTGCGGCGCGCAACCCGATCCGAATAACGTACCTATGGAGGCGTGCCACCCTATCCACTCATAACAATAAATAAGGACATACTCATAAAGCCATACTGCTTCTACCTACGGAATACCGAATATCGGCCATAAGCACGCTAAGTGTAAAAATACAACTCCGGGGAGATGGATAGCGTAATACACCACAAAACCCAAGCACGACTAAGGTGCGATAAATGATGTAAATCTCGAGAGCCATCCTGCTCATCTAATACCACAAGCTACACGGGACCATAACACATGTGCGAATAATCAAGCCGTCTTGATCTGGGACAAACTCCCACAGTTCACAACCAAAGGACTAGGGCGCCTTCCAGGCATAAACTTTCACATTAGCGACAATACCAGAATCTCCATACTTGATTTCAATCTTTAACAATCAAGTGGCTAATATGTTGTACTTATACAATTTTTCCCCGTGGAATACTCTCCCTCGATCTTTCGCACCAGGTAGTAAAGTCTGCACTTCCATACCACCAACCATTCCAATTCTGTAAAGCAAATCAAGAATCCGTAAATCAATACACAAAGCCTCTTACACAGGACGCCATCCTCAGGTGACACTAAATAAAATGCCAGCTTACTCTGAACATCTGAACTTCCCCTGCTCATCCGAGCCCGTGACATTCTTATCAACACCGAACTGCAACTTTGATTCTCAACTTTCAAATTCCCATGCCGCTCTCTACACCTATCATGCCGCTACGCGAGAATACACGAATTCATCATAACTCCTGAACTACTAGTAGAATAAACACCTCATTGGCTAGAGGACTTTCACTTAACTCATTTTCAGAGAACCCATGCAATACGCAACTGAATTCCCAAACCGCAGAAAATACAACCTCAAACCGTGATCTACACCATCATAACTCTTTCGGGACCCATTTACACAACAACGCCATTTGAAGCAAATACCTCCCAAATCAATCAGGTCACGATGGCTATCAAGCTCGTATGTACAACCACAACCCACATGTATAACTTCACACAACGAAGGAACTGATCCTTGCCACAATCATGCTAATTCAGCCATGACTAACCGACCCAACTTCTTTCAATATACCCTTGACCTGATTTAGAAATATGATAGCTTCGTTCACAACATAACGAACTCAATCTACACTCATCCCGAGTGACCTGAATCACGAGACCACATCGTCTCAATACCCACGACTCATCTCATACCTCATTTTGCACACAATAGCATCTCCAACTAGTGCACCCATTCTGCAAGACCTTCCGCGAGTCCAAAGCTACTTCTTCCTTTCCTCTAATACTGCACTTAAATTCTTGAATCCACTAGGACTGTTGTCGAGAGTCACCCACTCTGACCTTTTTTCAAATATGACCAAACCCCAACACTCTACTAGCACATGAACACCCTCTCGGAGAAGCAACCAGCTGAACTATTTTCCTTGTACATCACATCCACAAAAGCATAAGCTCCGACTCTTCCTAAAAACCTGAACATGCATCGATAACACTGAATATAGCACAAGTCCATCAATTTCCTTGCTGAATTACCCTTGATATTTCCTTTTCTTAGTCATAAATAATCCGCCAATGCACCGATAATCAGAAACCACACATGCAGACAACTACGCGATTCAATCGTAAACGTTGGGGCTCCCCCACTTAGCTTTAAGCTACCATCACATAATGCAGAGCCTACAACGATTCCTCCTTCTCAATTACCATGATCTCGCACCATTAAACCGCCAGACTTCTCGAAGTCTTTTGTTAAGCTTTTCATGAACATCCTGAATCACTAGTCACAGTCACACACTTCACCTCTTGCCGGGTAGCAAGTAATATCCCTCACAGAAACTTCATCCACATAATGCCACCGCTAACCTGCTCACAGGAGATAACCCACACGTGGAATTCCTTACCGACATCTCCCAACGACGCTGCACTGGGTACAACTACCACGTAATCAGTAAATTCTCCTGAGCTCATTCTCCCCCACCAACGGTATAAGTCTGCCCCTTCCTTATTAACTTCAACTGAAAGTTCAACAATACCTCCTGAACTCAAGTCATACTGCATCTGAAACGATAATCAAATCTTCATTCCCCTTTTTATTTCAAGCAACTCCTTTCGGCCATACTCAATCTTTTTTCGTACCGTGACCACCATTCCAAATAAAATCCCTAAGCCAAATCACCCTCCATCACGATTCCCTAACCGTTCTACATTTCACAAGGCACGCGACTATCCTACCACGAAATCCATATTCTAATCTGCCACTCTATCTTCAGTTAAACCATCTCCTTTGAGCAACTTCTCAATCTCTTCTTCATACTTGACCTGCTAGTACTTCAGCCACCGCGAAACACCTCCCGCCACATCTTCCCTCATACTTTGCTGCCCAATTTTTGCATCAATCAAAATTCATCTCCGTAGCACCTGAACCAATAAAATGTTACCTACTATAAGCCTCTGAAGATCATCTTTCTCGAGCCATCAACATTAGAAATACCAATTCGATTCTGAACCGCTGCACACAACTATCTCTAGCAACCACCCCTCAGGCACTATTTCACAACACCCTACCCCGAAGGCAAAATTCAAGAAGACCGTAACACGACGAACCGTAATGCGTTCAAACAAGGACGGCGACACCGCATCACAATGAAAATTCCACCACGCTTGAAAATAACAAGTCTCATTACTTTATCAACCAAACATGGACATCTATAGTCCGTTTGCCTTTCTTCTGCTGGAATTAAATGTTGAACCCCTTAATCATGCACTAAGAAATCCTCCCTCCAAGCCATTCACTACCTCAACACATAAACGAGAACCTTACCATTAAACCCACATTGTGCGATAACAACGCATCGACATCGTAGCAATCTGTGCACGGTCTCGAAACCATAAAAAATATAGATACTAAGCTGGAACAAAAGAATATCCTTCCGCAAGGCGATGATAATAGCCTGCCTGAACACGCAGGGAAAAACATCCTGCATCATGTCTACAGTACCACTACAACTCCTCGATGCCCAACTGATAACAAGCGCTTCGCGTCGCATAAGATTGGGTCGGAAGGAAAAAAGGCACAAGCCTCAATGGAATCAAACCGCAAGATGGAGAAATCATGGAGGGAAGTGCTCCTAACAGTCATGTAGCCTCTTGAAGATAAATACGGACGTTCCCATGCTGATCCGCAAGACTCTACTAGACTTGCCCATGACTCATGAGACCTAAGTGAACCTGGCTCTGATACCAAGCTGTCATGACCCAAAATCCACTAGTGGCCGTGATGGCTCCTAAAACCGCCGACAAGTAAGCCAACATTGATTAGTCAATTTAATTACTCATTCTAGTACCTTAAAATCATAATTTTTATTAATGAAATAGTGTGAAATAGAATTTACACGAACTACAATAGTAAATAACCTGTAGGAATCCCCAAAATCCGGTGTCACAAGTGCATGAGCAACAACAGGAAAATATAATAAAATACAACATCTATCTTGAATACAAGTTAGACAAGAAAATATAAACTCTAATGGAGACTTTGCAGGCTGTGGATCGTAACATGAAGTGCAACTCACGGTAAAGTCCCCAAAATGACCGCGCCTCAGCGCTCAAAGGACCACCGAACATATTAGTACCTGCACAAAAAATGCAGCAAGTGTAGTATGAGTACGTAAATCAATGCGTAGCTAGTAAGTATCTAGCCTAACCCTTGAGAAGTAGTGACGAGTGGTCGACATCAACACTTTTAGTGGTCCAATATGATAGATACAGTAGAAGTAAACAGAGAGTCAGAGTAGATAAACGAAATAACAAGTGTAAATACGTGGTACAGTCCTCCTCTAAGTAATGACTCAAACTCTCAACTAGTAGCTACCTCCTCGTATATATATATATATATATATATAATGGACCTTACCAGATAGGTCAGAAAAAAGCTCACAGATATGTTGGCTTCTTGCTAATTACGCACGATTTCATACAAGTATTTTATAGAAATGTCGATGCGTACGGCCCGATCTATCATAATATTACCAAACCATAGATACATCTATATTATTGCCGAGGCGAACGGTCCGCTCCCATGAGATTGTGGTACATAATCCTATCGAGGCGTACGGCCCGATCCATCATAGTGTGCGCACTGCTAAGGGTCGAACAGCATGAACCATAAATGTATCTATCCTGCCAAGGCGAACGACCAGATCCTATTAGAATAACAAGCTTTGACGGTTCCTTTACCCCACTCACGAATAGTCGTGTGAGTTACAGATTTTAAGGGAACTTGTCGATGAGAACGCATAACGCCGGAGAAATTCGTAAGGAGAGTACAAGCAATCCGCAGCTTATCATGAAGCCCATCAAATCTCTACAATAGCAAGTCTAGTCTCAAGTCGTAATATAAAATAAGGAATTTAATAGGCAGGAGACAACTCAAGTAGTACAGCTATAGCATGGTGTGAACCTAAGTCTAGCCGGACATAACACGAATCTAGCTACGCACGGACCCTCGTCACCTGGTGCGTACGTAGCCCCCTTAACAAGTAGCACATAATAAATGCATCACCTAGGGGTAGTTTCCCCCTCACAGAATTAGACAGGAGACTTAAATTAATTCGAAAATCCATAACCGGCTCCAACGCCCCTCCAATACCTTAAACCAAGGACCGTCGATCCAAAGATACTCTAATGCCAAAAATTAATTAATTTAAACAAATTCTCAACTCCGTTCGACAAGTCTATAAAATCAACCCTCGGGCCCACTTGCCCGAATTCCGAAAATTTTCAAAGATAAACTTTACCCATAACACCACGAACTCAAATATATCATTTATTCCAACTTCCATGTCAAATTTCGTGGTCAAAATTAAAAAATATCAATTTCTAGGTCTTCAAAATCCCAAAATTCTACTAATTTTCATGTTTAAATCCATATATAAATCAAGTATTTAACTTGTAATAGGTGGGGATCACTTACCTTGTGATGGGTGAAGAAGAAGCTCCTCCAAAATCGCCCCCAGCTCGGCTCCCATGGAAGATTGAGATAAAATGAGCCCAAACCTATTTTTGAAAACTTATACACTGCACAAACGACCCTTCTTTGCGTTCGCGTGAAACACCTCGCATCGCGAAGGCCAAATGCCACTGCCCCAAAATTCCTCTCCGCGTTCGCGTCACCTACACCGCGTCCGCGAAGCCTCAGACCCCTGCCCCTCCGAGTTCGCGGTCCATTAGCCGCGTTCGTGAAGGCCAACCTGCTCCTGGTCAAGCTCCCCCTTTCCTTCTACGCATTCGCGATTGCCCGTTCGCGTCCGCGTAGGTTTCTCAGGCCCTTCTTCGCGTTCCCGTAGGTTCCTCAGGTCCTTCTCTGCGTTCGCGACCCCTGTGTCGTATTCGCGATGAAAAAAAATCAACCGCCTAAAAACCCTCGCTCGCGAATGCGGGACTCACTTCGCGTTCGCAAAGGACAAAACCAGAACCAGCAACAGCAGCAGCCAAAACAGCCAAAATTGGTCTGAAACCACCCTGAAACACACTCGAGGCCCTGAGGACCCCGTCCAATCACACCAACCAGTCCCAATACATAACATGAACCTGCTCGAGGGCTTAAATCACATCAAACAACATCAAAAACATGAATTGCACCCCAATTCAAGCATTATGAACTGTAGAACTTCAAACTTCTACATTTGACGCAGAAACCTATCAAATCAAGTTCAATTGATCTCAAATTTTGCGCACTAAGTAATAATTGACATTATGGACATATTCCCACTTCCGGAATCGAAATCTGACCCCGATATCAAAAAGTCCACTCCCGATCAAACTTCCCAAACAATCATCCAAATTTTCAACTTTCGCCAATTGAAGCCGAAATGACTTACGGACTTCCAAATCAACGTCCGGACACGCTCCTAAGACCAAAATCATCATACAGAACTATTTCCAGGCTCAAAAATCCCAAACGGACATCGATAACATCAAAATCCACTTCAACCCAAACTTAGGAAAATTCTTAAACCTTCAAAATGCCAACCTTCCGTAATAAGCGCCGAAATACTCTCGGGCCACCCGATACTCAACCCGAACATATGCCCAAGTCCGAAATCATCATATGAACCTATTAGAACCTTCAAATCCCTATTAAGAGGTTGTTTACTCAAAAGTCAAACTTTGGTCAACTCTTCCACCTTAAAGCTTCTGAAATTAGAATTTTCATTCCAAAGCAACTCTGAACTCTCCGAAATTCAATTCCAACCATGCGTACAAGTCATAATACCTGAAGTGAAGTTACTCAAGACCTCAAAACACCGAACGGCGCACTAAAGCTCAAAACGACCGATCGGATCACTATATTAGGAATAAAAATTAAAAGGAAGACATGAGTTTTGGGTACCTCTTTTTACCTTTGTTTGATGACATAGATATATAGGTATGGGATTTATTTCCACAAATAAGAAAATCCACCAACCGTAAGGTGTGTAATGCGCTGGGAAATTATTCCTCTCGCCAATCCATGTTGAAGACGAAATAAGTCAAAGAACCGTTCAAAGGTATTTATGTTATAATTGTTTTATATTATTACAATAATCTTCTCATTTTTTATCGGAGGAATAAATCTCATATTTACATTCAGCATTTTCTCAAGGGACACATCCCTTCATATCAAGGAGTAACAGAAGTTGTTCAAGGGTGCGTCCCTTCATATGAAACCGTGTGTTTGTTGCCAAGTGTACCGGTTCTTTTTAACTTATAGTAAGTAGGATAATTATGTTTTAGGGGTAAAAAGGTAATTTAACTTTTTAGTTTAGGAGTTCATGCTTTTAATATTACTGATGTTAATGTATGTGTATTGCACGCGTACATCACGTTAATTAATATACAACGTGTAAAAAGAATAAACTATTAAAAATTAACAATTGATGTTATACTAAATGTTATATTTGTTCAAATGATCAAAATGAATGTTATTACATTTATACAATAGCTAAATTCAATATAAGATGATATTTGGTTGAATTAGTTATACGGAATTTGGAGTTTAGAGATTTTATTATCATTATTATATAAGATATAATATATGTTATGTTGTTATATCTCACTCAATATCTCTTTTATTAATATTATATCAATAATATCATAGTACAAGAAAATAATAAAATAGTTATTACTTAATTAATTGTCAGTTTGGGACAATTTTTTTTTAATGCAACTAAGCGGACAGGCTTTCAGTTGATATAAATAAAGTATAAAAACTTTATGCTAATCATCGGATAAGGAATAAATCAATTTTCAATTTTTCTAGACAATACAAAAACAAAATATAAAATAAATATTTTATGTAAAAACGATGAGGTTAAGCTATTTTTATAACAAAAGATATTAAAAGTTTAAAAACGTGTTCTGCTCTATTCTTTTTTTCGTTTTTTGGGTTGAGTCTAACATTAAATTTTTTTTAATTTAAATATTAGATTTCTGTTTTTTGCATTTAAAATTTGTTTTTTTTTTTTCACTTAAGTACATAGAACTCTTATTTGTTCATTTAAAGTTCATCCAAACTATAAATACGATAAGTGGAACCTCTTCTTATGTGAATATATTGGCTAGATTTTTATTGGTCTAAGTCTAAATTCCTTCTAACATATACATTCAAGATCAAATAAAATTTAATACTACCTTAAACTCATTCCTGATAAACTCTGCCATTAATAATTTTGAAGTTCCAAAATCAAGTTCACTGAGGATAATTTTTCAAATTTATAGTTATTTCAAAGTTTCAAGTATATTATTTTTATTTAAAGTTTAAATATCATTTATAGTTAGAATTTTACATATTATGGATGTAATTAATTTATTTTTTAAATTAACATTATCACTAGAAATTCCGACTTCTAGAAATTTATATCTAAAGTTAAATCAAAACTATTTTAAAGTAAAAAAAGGAAAAAAGTTAACATGCATCGGTGATGTATTTTAGGTAATTAATTATTGAAGGTATTTGTAAAAGAAAAAGAGACTAACAATTATATACATCGGAGGCTAAGAATACACATTAAACTCTAAAAGCATGTCCACAAGCATATAAATGTTGGTTTAAGGAAAGAATAGAAGTAGGGTAAACTTTAATTGAATTTGAATTGAAGTAGGGTAAATTTAATTGAATTTGAAGTCCTAAATATTAGGACTTTCTATATAGTTTAAATAAAAATTCTTTGATTTTGAACTTCTAAATATTAGAAAATAATTAAATAACTGTTTTATCTAGTATGAAATCTATTTTTAAAGGTTAAAAAGAATGAATAACATTTTGCTAAGGGGCATAATTTTATAGAAAGGTAAGGATGGTTCGTTTCTTACATCAAATTAGAATGAATTTGACACTTAAGAAGAAATTAGATTGTATTCAGATTAAAAATATAACATCTCTAAAATTCAAAACATAAATAAAGAAGGGTTAACAAAAGACTCCTAAGTTTTGATAAGGATCAATGTTCCCGGAAAAAAATCCCATAACAAAAGTAGTTAGAATTTGTTTTTTAATAAAGTATTTTCCCTCTTTAGCTACAATTTTATTACTTGTTGAAAAGATATTTTTCTCTTTACTTAGCTTTGATTTTAGGAATTGAAAAAAATCTAATTCCTAGTTGAAAACATATGTTTCTCATTTATTTATGTATGAATTTTAGGAATGCAATTTTTTTTTTACTTTTCTTTTATTTATGTTAGAAATTTAGGAATGTTTTATTTTTCTTTTAACTTGTAGATGGACTTTTTTTACTTTTCGTAAGTACATTTCATATCAGATAAAATTGTAATTATACTCAATACATGTCTTCTTTTTTTTTTTATATATATTTAAATTAGGCATTGCTAAACACTTTGAGGATAATTTGCCCCTTCTTGAAAAGATATATATATTTTATTTACATTTCGGATATTTTTTGCTTTTCCGGAAAAAAAATTATTTTGATACTTTGACATAAAAGAAATAGGGTTAATGAACATATTTCAAAGGATCAAATTAACAATAGAATGTTGTTTTGCTATCTTTTGGTTATTATAAAGGAAGAGAAAGTTTTCAAAGGCTCTTTTTTCTTTTACTGCTTGATAAGTAGCAAATATTTCAAGAAAAGTTTTTCATAACAATAACAGATACCTATTCCTTCTTACGCAATTTTAAAGGAATTAAAATTAAATACAAGTTCCTAACTATTGGTTTAGCTAAGATACGTTTCTTTCGGGTAAAAAGGTGTAGAAAAAGTCAAAGTTGTATATTTATAGTAAACTTCAAAAGTTTTAAATATATTAAGATATTTTAAATGATTCAAATAAGAAAATATTTAATAATCAAAATTTTATTTGATTTCATGTCAAATGAATATTTTGTCTAATATAAACTTTATTTTAAAAGGTAAAAAAGGCGAACGACATTTCGCTAGGGGTCTTTGTGCTTCTAATATAGCATATAGTGTGTGTGTGTGTGTATATATATATATATATATATACACACAAAAATGACAACTTTTTTAGTAATCGATAAAAGAGAAAACAAGAAAGAAATTAAAGTTCTATGAATGAAGCTTATATCACAATTCAGAAGTGAAGAATGTGAATTGTACCTAACCCAAAAACAAATGTACACAATTCATGATTTCATCGACCAACTTTCTAAATCTGGTGACTAATGAAAATGAAAATATATCAATAATCCTCATTTGGAATCACTAAGAATTACTAATAAGACTCTTAACATGCTTTTAAATAATTATCTAAAAGTACTTTCAATATGTAACTCTTTTGTATTCTGGCCAAAGCCTAGGGTTAGGAGGAGTACATAAGCTTTTGCTGAAATCTGACTTTTATCTAACTTTAAGGCCCCGTATTCTTCTTGAACTAACTATTTTTCTTGAACTAACTTTATTCTATTGAATTTAGATATTAATCAATGCAGTATTTATTTAAAATTAATTGTTAATGTATGACATGTTAGTATTTCAAAATACATAGAAAATTACAGCTAGTATTATCAGACTGATATCCAACGATTTTGTAACAATTCTCCTTGAGATTCCCCGTCTTATTACAAAATTCACACTTCATTAGTTTGTAACATTCATTTCTAGTATGACCTTTCAAATGGCAAAACTCACATTCTAAGTTATAATTTCTCCTTGGTCTGGTTGTTGAATGAGCAGTGAACAACGCAACAGGATCAATATGCCCAGTTTGCCCATAGGTACCCCCAGCACTCATCTTCCTGCTTTCATCCTGAACTACCATAGCATAAGCCTTATTAATAGATGGTAAAGTCAGCATCAAGAGGATTTGGCTCCTTGTTTGCTCAAAATTGTCATTCAATCCCATCAAAAATTGCAGCAGTCGCTGATATTCCAATTGATCAACATACTTTGTGGCTGATGGAGGAGGTGTACATGACAATTCCTCAAGGTTTCAATGGATCCAAAGATAAATCTACAGTTTGTAACTGCTTAAATCCCTCTATGGGCTTAAGCAAGCATCTAGACAATGGAATCTCAAGTTAATTTCAGCCTTAGTGGATGCTGGTTTTCAGCAGGTCATTTGGATTATTCCTTGTTCATCAAAATGACAGCAAATCACATGATGGTAGCCTTAGTTTATGTTGATGATCTTCTTATTACTGGTGATAGTCTTGCATTGATTCAAAAGACTAAGGATAATTTGCAAGCCTCATTCAAGATCAAGGATTTAGGAGAGCTTAAGTACTTCTTAGGCATAGAATTTGTCAGAAGATGGTATATTGATGCATCAACGCAAGTATGCTTTGGAGCTTATTGCTGAGTTGGGACTATCAGGTTCCAAACCTGTGGCCTGCCTTATAGAACCCAATCTCAAGCTGACCACTTCTGAATTTGATGCTCATACAGGATCCTCTGCTGATGTTTTGCTGACTGATCCTAGCCCATATCAAAGGCTTTTAGTGAAGCTACTTTATTTAACCATCACAAGACCAGACATTTCTTTTGTTGTTCAGAGTCTCAGCCAGTTTATGCACAATCCTAAAGTTTCTCATATGGAAGTTGCAATCAATATGGTCAGGTATATCATAACCAGTCCAGGATTGGGGGTTTTTTTGATTGCCCATTGTTCTGAGTCACTTTCAGCATTTTACGATGCAGATTGGGCTGCATGTCCTAATACATGCAAGTCAGTTACAGGGTATTTTGTCAAGCTTGGTACTTCTTTGATCTCTTGGAAGTCTAAGAAGCAATCTACTATTTCTAGAAGCTCAGCTGAAGCAGAATATCGCAGGCTGGCTTCAATTGTCGCTGAGGTTGTATGGATTCTTGATTTACTCAAGGAGCTGGGGCTCGAGCACCAATCTCCTATGCCTATCTACTGTGATAGCAAGTCAGCTCTTGGCATTGCTGCCAATCCTGTTTTTCATGAACTCACGAAACATATTGATATTGATTGCCATTTCATCCGTGAGAATATTCAATAAGGCCTCATTTCCACTCTCTACTGTGCTACAACAGAGCAAGAGGCTGATCTTCTTACTAAGGGACTTGGTCGACCTCAACATGAATATTTGATGTCCAAGCTAGGACTTCTGAACATCTTTCCCAGTCCTAACTTGGGGGGGAGGGGGGTGTCAAGGATGTATTAGCTCCTGTAGTTAGCTAACTTAACCGTGGTTAGAATGATAGTTATTAGTAGAGTTCGTACAACTGTCATAGTTAGTCGGTTAGAATAGCTGTATAAATGTACACAATAGCTTCCATTTGCACTGTACAGAATATAATAGAATTGAATATTTTCTCTCAACTACTTCTTCTCTTCTCTCCTCGACATTGATTTCTTCTCTCTAGCTACATGTCAATGATGAATTCATCAATCACACACACACACACACACACACACACATACACACACACACACACACACACACACACACACATATATATATATATATATATGCAGTTCCGCACAGAAATCACACAACGTTTTTAGTAATCGATAAAAGAAAAAACAAGAAAGAAATTAGAGTTATATGAAAGAAGCTTATATCACAATTTAGAAGTAAAGAATATGAAGCGTACCTAACCCAAAAACAAATGTATCACCGTGATTTTTTTGCATTCAATGCACAAAAAAAAGGGAATAATTCTAGAAGGGAAAAGGGCCAAATGTACTCTCTACTTTCATATATTGTTCATATTTATCCTCCGTTATACTATCGGATCAAATCTACCCTCACCGTTAGCAAAATTTCAAGTTTGCCCTCTAATCTAACAGAAAGCCTCCATATCCCAAATTCCTTCTATTTACTACAATATTTTCTCACAAATTACTTATCCCTACGGTGCTTTACCAGAAAAAAAAAAAATCCTCGACAAGTTGATTTCTTATTCCACTTGATTAGAGCAGGAAGACTTAACAAACTCGCCACCTCCAGGTTTGACAACACTAGTAAATATTCCTTTGAAAGAATGTTCTGAAGCTGGACAAAAATTTAAGCAGATCATTTAATTTAGGATTTCTCAAATAATACTAAAGAATCGTATGTCACAAATTTCATGCAGAAGTGCTTGCGCAAGCAAAATTTTCATCAAATGACATATTAAATCCAAATCCGAAAGGGAATGCATTTACATAATACCTACGGCCTTGTTATGTCTGTAGTCCATAAAAAATAGTAAATATTAGTAACAACTTCATAAGCGAATGCATTTCGACCACCTGAAGAATCAAATAAATCGCTTCCAAATTATCTACAGTATTTCACTCATTCTCATTCCGTTGGAGACATACCCATAAACTGTGAGTTCTGCGTTTTATTTATGGTTTGAGCATAACCAAAGACAATGGGAATAATTATTCTATAACTCCACACTCTCATTTTTATAATATGAACCTTTTTTTTTCTCTGGTGGATCACACGAAGGAGATGACTGATTTGTAAGGAAGAATTGCAGTAAATAGAAGAGATTTGGGGCTTTCCGTTAGGTTAGAGGGTAAATTTAAAAATTTTGCTAACGATGAGGGTAGATTTGACCCGTAGAATGGAGGGTAAATATGAACAATATATCAAAGTAGAGGAATATATTTGGCCATTTTTCCATTCTAGAATCAGTCTATATATATATAAATGCGTGGAATAATATTATGCTGGCAGCATTGAGCAGACCGGAATCTTGTCAAAGGGGATCAGTGAAATGTGGGGCATATATAATTTAAATTTTATGAATTAGGGAAGCTATTAAATTCACTATGTATTGAGATAATAACTAGGTCCAAATTTTATTATTAACATATATTTAAAAAATTAATTTTTAATACATGCTTACCCGTAAAACGGTACAGTTGAATTTGTAATGTAGTTTGTAGACACATGAATTATTTTGATCCAAGAATACAAAATTACTAAGAATAGAAATAAATTGATTAAAACAAACTTGATGAAACACAAGCCTGACTATGGGCTGAGCTTCTGCGGAAGCAATAACAAGAGCAATATGAAGAACAAAAAGAGAGAATGTCGTTTAATAGAATAAGAGCTAGTTTTGCATTTTTTGCGTACAGATGTTTCGTCCCCCACTCAATTCAGAGAGACAAGATCCCCAAATCAAGCTCTTCTTTAATATGAATAAAATCCCTCTTAATGGTGTTTACTCGTAAAATGGTACAGTTGAATTTATATGTAGTTTATAGACAAGTGAATTAATTTGATCCTGAAATAATAGATGAATTATATAAATATGCAATACTTAGCCTTGAGATGGTGACGAAATAGCAAAAGTAATAGTTCTGGGAGCAGAGCTTCCGAGCACAACATCGATGAAATCAAAAAGCAAGAAGATAGGATTATATTATGCTTTGAATAGAGTGTAGCGAAAGTTTGCCGGAAAATTCGTGTCCTTTACAATGATAGTATAGCTAACTATTTATAGCTGCACATAGGTGACAAAGTCCTAGGATCAAGCCCTTCTTTAATGTCAATTATGAGGGCCATTGGAGAATGTGTAACGGCGGGCATGAATGCCATATTCTTTGTAGCGGGCAGTGTACTTAATGCTTTAGAATATTCTTCATTAAATGCTACTGGGTGGCAAGCATTTTTTTCATCTTTATGAATATCATTCTTTCCGGTAATAGGCAGGATAGTTGCCTTCGGTTTCAACTATCTTCTGTCTTCGGCTCCACGTGCTACTTCCTTATGCAATAATTTAATATAATATATTTTACCTAATGCAAATAGTTCCCCTGCTTTTCGGTGGCATAACTTTGTGTCATTGGGAAATTGGTCGAAACATTCTTTTTGGTGGGAAATTTACTGACCCCTCTAAAAAGTTTCTAATGGTTGATTAGACGCTCGTCTCTCCATATTTAATGCTCCGAACACGCGTCATCCTACGATTCAGCATAACTTTTGCCGGCTATCGAGGTAATTATGGCTACGAGTTTAGCCGCCTAAACATTACTTATACACATCAACCTCCTTCATTCTCACTTCATAATACTCTGAATTTTCTAAGACCTTCTTTTACTCAACTCCTTTATTTAGCTTTCTTCTTTGAGAGAAAAAACCATCTCCTTGATAAAAATTGCCTTTTCTTCAAGAAAACCTAGTTCTTCAAAGAACAAAGGCAGAACTGATGATGTTGCTTCCCCTACGGTGAGTACCATCGTCCCAAAGAACCTGATTACCACCAAAGACTTTAAAGAGAAGTACCCTTCTGCTCACCCTCGTACGTGGGCTATTAGCTTATAGCCTTCTTCTATCCGTCCTACAGTATCCCTGCTATGAAGGAAGACGACCATTGTCAAGATTTGGACATCATCGCTCCATACCTAGCGAAGCGGATAACTTTACCCAAGAAGTGTTATACATATTTTTACACGTATCCCTTTACTTTGGGAGCGTTTTCTTTGAGCGGAGAGCTTGACTCCATTATTGTGGAGTTCTGCCTCCGCTATCAAGTGTGTTTGGCACAAGTAAGCCCTTCCGTGTGGAGGACAATTGTTTGTCTTCAGCGCTTGTGCCAGGAGACGGGAGAAGAGTTATCCTTAGCTCGAGTGATGAACCTCTATTCCCCCAAAATCTTCCATGGGGGAGTGATTAACTTTAGCAAGTGAGGCCACCATACATTGCTATCCAGCATGGATGATGATAAAGACCGTGGGTGGATGAAACGATTCATTTTAGTCGCCACCAATGACATTATCCCGTCCTCGGCTCCGGCTTTCCTGGAATTATTGAACCGCACTCGTAAGTCTATCATTTTTTTTGTTTTAAAGATCATTCCTCATCATTCCCCAGCGAGGAGGGGGCTTCTCTACACAGAAGATGACGACCTTCCGCAGCTGAACAGACTGCTTAATCTGTTGAGTTAGTTACACCAACCGAGGACGATTCCTCAGTGCTCTAGGGGGAGTTTGATATGGTTGAAAATGCCAACTCCCGTTTTTGGATCACAGTCGCTACGCCCGATATTATGTGGCTAAGTACAAGGTCCATGCGCCTTCGGTTGACGAGCAACCAACACCTATTATTGCGCTTGCCGCAGCCACTTCTCATCCTTTAATGCCATCAGCTTCATCCCCTTCTTCATCGACTCTTCCCACCATCAACTACTACATCATCTACACCAGCCGCATCCGCCTGAGAAGAAGATGTTCCTCTCCCCCAGTCCCTAGTTCATGGGAATTTGGGGCAAATTACCCCCCCCCTCCCCTCCCCAAAAGATCCGCAAAGGAGGACGAGCGTTACTCTCTAGGTCTCTATCCGATGCAATCTGTTGTCTAGAATGGTGGAACTTGCTAACTATCTGAAGCCTTTGGCTTCAGAAAAAAATTGGGAAAAAATACAGGCTCTCTCAGGAGAGTGCTTGTTGAATAATGCTATGCACAATACCGCAGTGGTATACTCTTCATTTTCTTTGTCATTTCTTCTATCTTTGATTTAGTAGTATTTTGAGTTTGCTTTTCTTGTTTTCCAGACCAATTTCCTTGCTTCTGAAGGCCTCCAAAGGTTTATCTGAGAAAAGAAGGAACTTACCTCCGAACGAGATCAACTTTTGACGGAGCGAGACTAAACTGCTACTCGCCTCTCAGAACTGGAAGCCAAAGCTGCTGAGGTTTTGTGTTGGAGGCTCATTTTCAGGAAAGCGAGAAAGGAGTAGAGACCCTTAGCCAAGAGATCGCCCCTCTGAGGGTTCAATTTGAATAGGCTAGGGCCAAATAGGCTGAAGTTCATAGTGTCGTTCTTGCTGCATCAAATCGCGAGGCTGCCTCCGCTGAAAGATTAAATAATTTGGAGACAGCCTTGAACTCCAAAACTGAAGAGCTTGTTGCTGCCTGGGTGAAATATGCCCAATTGAAGAAGAAGTATAAGAGGACCATTGAGCATAACAGTCTTTTCAACTCCACTGTCCGTGATCTCGATGTTAGCCTCCGGTACGTTAGATCCACATGGGAAAATCTTTCTGCCGAGGTTGACCAACTTATAGAAGAGCTCAAGCACCGAGCAGCTTCCCTCATTGTTGAAACAATATATGTTATGTACAACATGAGGAGAAAAATCTTGGAAGAGGCTAAAGCAGGTGTCATTGACTTTGACGCTGAAATCACTAAAGTTTGTGAGCTAGAGTCAGCAGCTAAAAAGGGTCTTCCGGCCAGGCCTGATGCTTTTGGTTCGTCTGGTTCTGGTTCTGAATCCTTGGGAACTGAAGAGGAATCGGACGGCGAAGATGTTGAAGGCCAAAATGATGAGGGTCAAGATATCGAGTCGGCGGATCTACTTACTTTCCCCGTGGGCGCGAATGCTTCTCTTCCTCCGGGTTCCGGAGATACAGCAGCTTAGCTTTTCATTTCTTTTCCAACTTTTGTACTTGTGCCGTTTTGGAACATTTATAGTAAATAAAAATATCTTTTGCTCAAGTATTGCATGAGTCTTTCTGTGTTCGTTTGTTTGAACATTTATGCAGGTTTTAATCTTTGCGTTCTTTCTTGCTTAAATGTTTTGTGCAGGTTTTACTGTTTGCGTCTGATTATGCAAGGGTTTGGGTGTATTTATCCCTGAAAGCATTTGGATTTCGGGCACAAGTTCTTCCGAAATCAACCCTTTATCGTGAGGGTTTTAATAAGAGAGGGCCCTCTTATGTTTACGGTGCCCTTGAAGAGGACGCCTCCTATTCATTATGGCTCTAGCATTTGAAGTACTTGTTTAACTTTCAAATGACAAAATCAATTCATCTTTCAGACGAGAAATAAGATAGAAATAAAAGGACTTTACTTTATTCTTTCCATTTTCCAAAAATACATAAGCATTCGTTATGCTAAAAAGAAATTGTCATTTCTTGTGGCTACTAGTACAACTTGTTTCCACGGGACTAGCCACATAGTCCCCGGTCCCGATGATACAACTGTGTTTTCGGTTTTTGTATCCCGATCGACGTGGCAGTCATTTATGTCGTATCCTCATATCATTCCCCCTCCCCCCAGTGTTTGAATGTGAAAAATGCGAATTTGAACACTGGAAGTTTTGCACCTTCGAGGACTCCACTAATGAATTGCTAGATAATCCTCAGTTCAGTAACAAACTTCACTTCCCCTTAGTAATTTATATTATCGAGCCAAAGACTATCTAACAATCCCCTAGTGGCTTGCACTTGTAAGCGGTTGAGTAACCTTTGGTCGGTGGCAAACTTAACTTCCAGTGGAACTTTGCTACCGAGCAAAGATTATCTAACTGCTCCGGAGTGGTTCTTCGCCTGTGTGCCTTGTTTTCAAAAGGTCTTATTGCTGCTGTTGAAACTTTCTTCATAGTATGCTTTCCGTTGCTACCTCATTAAAAATCTTACTAGAAAAACCTAATTGGGACAAAAATTGGACGAAGGGAAAAAGATACAGCACATACTTTCAATACAGGTGATGTTTATCAGCAATAGTGTCTCTTGAGATGTGCCACTTTGCGCCTATAAACTGTGGCCTGTTCTCGTAGGCTATCTCTTTTAGTATCCCAAATCTACAAATTATGTTCTCCCACAAGAAATCCACTACTTCACATTCGCTGATCTTTTAATAAGGACCTGCCTCAACCTAATTAGAAAATAGTTAGTTAAAATCAAAAGAAACCTTACCTTACTAGGGGCCGGTGGCAGTGGTCCGACGATATTCATCCCACACTTCATGAACGGCCATAGAGACAATACTGAATGCAATGGTTCAACTGGTTGATGACCAATGGTGCGTAGCGTTGACACTTATCGCATTATTGAACAAAAGTTTTGGCGTCTTGTTCCATTTGGGGCCAGTAGTATCTTGCCTTTACCAACTTTAGTACTAGGGAATTTGCCCCAATGATTTCCACATATCCCTTCCTGGACTTCTTGCATAACATAATTAGCTTCGGAGGTTCCCAAGCATCGGGCCAGTGGGGCTTGAAAAGATTTCCTGTACAATTGGCCTCATTTGAAGCTATATCGTGCTACTTTAGCGCGCAGCACTCAGGATGCCTTGGGATCTTCAGGCAACTTCACATGCTCGAGATAATCAACGATCTCATTCCTCCAGTCCCAGACCAAATTAGTCGTGTTTACCTTGTAATAGCTATCTGCGTCCAGAACTGAGTGCATAAGTTGTACTATCGTACCGAAATCTGATCCCTTCATCTCCATTGACGAGCCAAGCTTAGCTAATGCGTCTGATTCCGAGTTTTCTTCCCTCGGGATATGCGTAATTGACCACTCTCAGGATCGAGCAAGCTGAGCCTGAACCTTCACTACGTATTGTTGCATGCGCTCCTCTTTGGATTCGAAGATCCCGTAAACCTGATTTACTACATGCTGCGAGTCGCATTTGATTTCTATGACCTCGGAATCTAGTCCCGAGGCCAATTCGAGTCCTGCAATCAAAGCTTCATACTCTGCTTCGTTGTTAGTCAAAGGGACCATTCTTATGGCATGCCTTAGGGTTTCTCCCAATTACACATATTTTTGAAACATCACCTAATAATAATATAGATTATGAATTCGGTAGAGAAGATAATGAATTAGAAATTGAAGATGAGACACCACTTTCACCTAGTAGTGTTGGAGTTTGTAGCAGGGGTGGTGGTCGTGGCACTAGTAGAAGACCACCAGTGGCCCCGACTTGTAACAGGAGAAGGAGAAGTAAATTTTGGAAATATTTTGAGGAAATATAGAATTGTGATAGAGTTAGATTCAAAATCTTTAAAGATGATTTTAAACATAAGACTGGAGGAAGTTTAAAGGGGACTGGGACACTTAGTAGACATATGAGAATTACTCATCCTATAGAATGGGGCGCTGATTTAGATAAAAATCAAGGAACTCTAAACCCTAATACTGGAGGACTTATGAAATATGATAAAATGAAGGATCGAGAGGAGCTAGCAAAAATGATTGAGTTGGGTTGTCTACCTTTTTCTTTTGCTTCTTCATCATATCTTATTATGTATATTCAAAGAATTTATAATCCTTTATTTAAAGATATCCCTATAAATACTTGTAGATCTGATAGCTTTAGACTTCACGGACAATTTCAGACATACATACATTATTTGTTTGACCACCTTCCTTGTAGAGTTTCTCTAACTTCTGGTATTGGCCATGCTGTTAATGGAAATGATTATTTGACAATTACATGTCATTCGATAGATGATAATTATTGTATGCAAGAACGTATTATCGCTTTTAATTATGATGAAGATCAAAGTCATACTGGTATTTTTATAAGTACTACTATGTGCAAAGTTGTTGCATTTTACAGTCATAATAAAAAAGTATTGTGTATGTCTTTTGATAATGCTTCTAAGAATAATATCGCTATTTCAATATTAAGATTGCATTTGAAACCACCACTTGACAAAAATTTTCATGTTAGGTGTGCATGTCATGTTTATAATTTAATTGTTAAAAGTGGCCTTGATTTATTTTCAACTGATATTACTCATGTTAGAAGAACAGTTGGTGTTATTCAAGGAAATAATAGACAATCCCGAATTAGGGAATTTAAGACTAAGTGTACCGAACATATCCTTAACCCCAGATTCATGCCAGATGAAATTGTTACTAGATGGAAATATACATACATATTTTTAAAATGTTGCTATAAATATAGATTGCCGATAACTGAAGTTGCTAATGCGCATTGTACCGATTCAAATCGTATGTTAACAACTAATACTTGAGAGGCCATAAATAATGTTATTAAATTTTTACATAAATTTTATACAGCTACTGTTGAGTTTTCTGGAGCATATTACCCTACTGTTACTATGGCTTTAGTACATACAGCTGAAATTTCTTTTCTACTCTCTGAACTTAAGAAGAAAGAAAAATATAAGGATGCAGTTGAAAAAATACAAGCAAAATTCAAAAATTATTTTCTTCCAATTCCTCCTATTTACTTAATTGGTGCTATTTTAAATCCTTCTATTAAGATGTCTAATTGTCACCAATTAATCAATGCTTTATATACTTATATGGAGATTGGACCAACAGAAACCCCAGATATATATATTGTTGTATGAACAAGATAAATGTATTTACAATAACTATATAATTATTATGCAAATATAATTGATGATGCTGCTATTAATGTAGGCAATGTTAATCCCACTATGCATTGTACTACTTCTACTCTATCTGCTACTATAGATGAATATGAAGGCCTTGATGGTTTTAATATTTGGTCTACATTTTCTTTCACTCAAACCAGTAGCAGGAATATTAATGAACTTCAATTCTACTAGCAAAAGCAAACAGAGCCTTACACAAAGGAATTTTCACCGTATGGTAGCCTGAGAATGAAAAGCAATCTCCTATTCTTTCCGCTATGGCTGGGAACGTGCTAAATGTGCCAATTTTAACTGTTGCATCAAAGAATGCATTTAGTCAAGCAAGACAACAAGTAGGTAATACAAAACTTTTGAAGTTCTTGATTTATATTTAATAATTCAAATTTGAATTTACTCTTTTCTCTTTAATTTAGTTGTTGTATAATGTAAACTTTAATTTGCAAGTTTGAATTAAAAAACAAAGTTGCAAATTATAAGTTAAAATTTTTTCCATCTTCATTGTATTATCTTAAATTCTTAATGAAATATTCAAATATAAGATTTTTTTTATGTTCTATATTTTCACTTTATCTTAATATAAATTACGATAGTTATACAAAATACACAAATAAATAAATAAATAAAATTGGCCCGGTCCGGCCCCTTAGGCCCGGAATCGTTCTGGTTTAAATTTTCATTGGCGAGGCACGGAACCCGTAAAATTGGTATTTTGAAACTGGTAACCGGATCGGTACGGAGCCCGGCCCAGCCCGGCCTATCCCCTTGACACCCATAGCCGATACCAACTCTACTACACTGACGTTGAAGTTGTATTCTGATAGTCTGGGTAGGAAGGATCTCGAGAACTTGACATTCCCTTGTCCTGTAATGATCTATTGTTTCAGCTGCGATCAGTTCTTCTATCGGTAACGAACCTGTCTGCCGATTGGAAATCTCTGTCGTGTCCTCCAGCCCCTTCATAGGGCAAAAACCGGCCCCTCGAAGATCGTCTATCTATGTCGAAATCTTCTTTTGGTTTCTCTTTATTCTTCTCCCGACCTTTAGCCGAGCTGATCATCGTCAATCCTTATCTTTGACTCGTACCGATTGTGAGAATCCGCCCAAGTCGTCGCTTGGAACTCGAGCAAGCTTTCCTTCAATTTTCGGAAAGCATCAGAACTTCTCGAATTCAAACCCTTGGTCAATGCTTCAGTCGCCCATTCATCAAGAACAACCGGGAGCAACATCCTTTCCTTATGGAATCGGGTTACGAATTCCCGCAGCAACTCGGACTCTCTTTGTGCAATTCTGAATATGTCGGCCTTCCGGGCCTGCACTTTTCTAGGCCCGGCATGGCCTTAATGAAAGAATCTGCAAACATTTCAAAGGAATCCATAGAATGCTCAGGCAACAGCGAATATCACGTAAAGGCTCCCCTCGTGAAAGTATCTCCGAATCTTTTCAGCAAAATGGACTTGATCTCGTGGGGAGCTAAATCGTTCCCCTTCACCAAAGTTGTGTAGGTGTTAATATGCTCCTGAGGGTCCGAAGTCCCATCATATTTCGGCACGTCAGGCATTTTAAACCGCTTCGGGGTCAATTCTATTACCGCTCTCGGTTTGTACAGTAATTGAGTGTACTTCTTTGAGTCCAGTCCTTTCAGCACTGGTGGTGCACTAGGGATTTGGACCATGCGGGCGTTCACTTCCCTCATAAACCATATGAGTTCGCTTTTGAAGGGATCGCTCTTGTTGTTGTGACCGGATCCGCTCCCCCCAACCCCATCGAAGCCGACCTCGCCCCTCAGGGTGTTGTTGTCGACCCTCTGCATTGTTTGATTTGCGGGAGCACCGGGAGAAACTGGACCTCGTCCGTTCGCGTTATTAGAAGCACCCGATAACGCCTGCTTTAGTTCTGTCATAACCTTATCCTGCCGTGTGAGATGGCCTAGAAGACCTCTTGTTGCTCCTGCAGGACCCTTACCGCTTCAACGACATGCTCCTCTTCAACATCATCAGGAGTCGCCTCCCGAACATGTCGCGGGTACCGCCTGCCGTTGACCGGTGTGGCATCATTCCCCTCACTACGGTAATCACTGATTGCATCCTCGTGTTGAGGCTGGTTTCCTTGTGCCTCAAGATTGTGTGTGTTGTTAACACCATTATCTGCCATTTTCTGTGATTTTTTACTAAGAACAAATAATAAAAACACGTTCGTAAAAGAGGCAAGGACCGACTTAATTAAACAACAGTCTAGTCCCCACGGTGTGCGCCAAACTGTTTACGCATAAAATGGTACAATTAAATTTATACGTGATTTCTAGACAAGTGAATTAATTTGATCCTGAAATAATAGATGAATTACATAAATATGCAATACTTAGCCTTGAGATGGAGACGAAATAACAGAAATAATAGTTCTGGGAGCAGGACATACGGGCACAACAACAATGAAATCAAAATGTAAGAAGATAAGATTATATTATGCTTTGCATAGAGTGTAGCGTATGTTTGCCAGAAAATTCGTGTCCTTTACAATGATAGTAGAGCTTACTATTTATAGCTACACCTAGGGAACAAGGTCCTAGGATCAAGCCCTTCTTTAAGGTCAATTATGAGGGCCATTGAAGAATGTGCAATGACGGGCATGAATGCCATATTCTTTGTAAAGGGCATATCCTTAATGCTGTAGAATATTCTTTATTAAATGCTATTGGGAGGCAAACATTTATTTCATCTTTATGAGTATCATTCTCTCCGGTAACAGGCAGGATAGTGACCTTCGGTTTCAGCTATCTTCTGTCTTCGACTCCATGTGCCACTTCATTATGCGATCATTTAATATAACATATTTTACCCTATACAGATGACTGCATAACAGTTGTGCATTAGTACAAAGATTCTTTATAACAGCTGCTCAACGAATGTTGTCTTTCCCAACCGATATCTTCCTTTCTGAATATCGTTCCCGGTTCCAATGCCTTCAAAACTTATTCAACACTGGTCACATATTCGTAACCGATGCCAACTATTTGCTGACTCATATCTTACTTGTCTTTACTTTCATATATCAACTTGTCGAGCATTCACCAGTTGTTCATTAATTTTATCTCATACAATACATATACATGATATGAACCAAAATCATTCGGTTTAGTTAAATCAGTAACTTATATAGTACATCCACCCCTGCACTAATCCTATTGGAGGGTCCATGACCATGATTGCAATAGGTTGTGAAGTATGGCAAAGGGCCAAATATACCCTTGTATTTTTAAAAATGGTCTAAAAATACCCCTCGTTATACTATTGGGTTATCTATACCCTTGCTGTCATACTTTAGAATAAAAATACCCTTATTTTGAATGGAGTGGCATGTGGCAGCAACAGATTAAAATGAATTATTTCTTTTTTTTACCCGATCCGTTTTTTAAAAAAAACCTACCGTCCTACCCACCCAATTTTCACCCTACTTAAAAATACAATCTAACGTAAATAAGCTCTCACTTTTCACTATCACTCATTAAAAGCCAAAAGAACGCACCACTATGTCCTCTGTTGCATAGCCTTCTATACAACCAAGATAAAAAATTTCCTTGATTAAATCTTTGTTTAAGTTTATTTAGAAGAAAAATTTGTTTTAAAAATTATTTAAGGTTTCTTTTGGGGTTTACAACTAAGTCTTCTATGAATTTCAGGAACTTTTTTTTAGTCTAGGATTTGGATGTTGGTTTATATATATATATATATATATATATATATATACATATTTATATATATTTATTGTGTAGGTTTAGTACTGATTTTTGTTTGCATGTGTACTTTTAAGTGGTGGTCCTAAAATAATTTTGGGTTTCAGAATGTTTTTTTTAGCTACTGTTCTTTTTGCGTTCTATATTTATTAATGATTCTGATTACCCCTATGGGATTATATTATGGCTGAGAGGTACTTTGTTTAGTTTATGGTTTGGGGTTTGATGAATTTAAAAGATGTGTGGTTTAGTTTAATAAGGCATAATGTATTTTATTCTTCAGCTTCCATTCTCTGATTTTTCATGTATAAAGGTGTGGTCTCTTATGATTTTTAATTATTTAACAGTGATTAATGTGTTCCCTTTCATGTCTTTTATTAAGAGAATAGGATGTTTTTTATTCTTTAGCTTTCATTTTTTTGTTATTTAAGTTGGAAAATGTGGTCCCTTTTCATGTTTTAAACTATGTTGTCCATTTACATGTTATTTTATTCTTTAATTTTTATGGTAACTAGCCCTTTTCTAGTTCTTTATTCTAGAGTAGTTATATTTTTTTATTCTTTGTTCTGCTTCATCTTTATTAATGGGGTCCCTTAATGTGAAACTTGAAAATTATTTTGATTAATGGTTCCCTCGAATGTTTACAGGGTATAAAATGGTTAAAGTTGACTTACTCTTCAATCATGGTGGCGAATGGAAGAGAACCACATATACTATATTCCAAGAAATGGGTTCACACTTGGCCAGGGTATGATTCTGATCTTCTATCATTTGTTGACATAGTAGATGAGTACATTATAGAGTTATGATTTATAGGTATTCAACAACTTATTGTAACTGGTTCTTGAAAATTTTATGAAATAGAGGGGGATGCTGGGATTAGGAAGTTATTGTCCCTTGTTTCTAAAGAGTACTCTATCATTAACATATATACAGTAGATGAATGTGAGTTGCATGTAGACGTTCCCATTATTGTCCAACAAACTAAATCATTTTTTTCGGTAGTTAATGAAGTTGGTACTGATTGTAGTGAGAGTGAAAGTGACTGTGAAGTTGGGTTTGATTGTCCAGAATATGACTTTGAAGAGTTAGAGTCAATTGCTACTCAAAAGAAAAGAAAGATTATTGTGGGTTTGCAAGATTACAAAGAATTATTTAAGGGTATGTCCTTCAAGGACATACTAGAAGCAAGGAAGTCCATTAAATTTTATTCTTTGGCCAATAAGGTAGAGTTAGAGGTTGTTAAAAGTGATAACCATAGGTTGAGATATGAATGTATTTCAGGGTGTCCATTTGTGTGTCATATTTCTGAGGAAAAAGGTTCTCCTGGAGTAAAAATCAAAACTCTAAATCCAGAACATGAGTGTATTACATCATATGACAACTCTAGGGTTGATTACTCTACTATAGATCATTATTTCAAGAAAAAATTACAAGATAATCCAAAATTTAAGATAAAGGAAATAAGGGCTGATTTACACTACAAAAAAACACTTACTTTGTGGGAATTTTTTGGTCAAATTGTGACAGTTTTTGACCCCCATAAAAAGAATTGTGGCATTTTCTAGAAGTGCCACAGTTACCTTTGCCACGAGCATTATGTGGCGGGTTTTTAAAACCTCCACGACAACCGCCGCAAAATGAATTTTGATTTGTGGGGGTTCTGAAAGATAATTAGTGCTAGTTTAAAACTCCCGCAATATGATTTCGGTGTGTCAAAAAAAAAATAATGAGAGGGTTTATAAACCCCCTCAATATGATCATAATAGTTTAAAAAAGATATTGTGGGGGTGTAAAAACCCCCAAAATATGATTTAAATATTTTTTTTTAAAACGTTATGCGGAGGTTTTGAAAGATAATTAGTGCTACTTTAAAACCCCCGCAATATGATTTCGATGTGAAAAAAAAAAATACTACGAGGGTTTATAAACCCCCTCAATATGATAATAATGGTTCAAATAAGATATAGTGGGTGGTTTATAAACCCCCAAAATATGATTTAAATTTAAAAAAAAAAAAAATTATGTAGGGATTTTTTTTTATTTTTTTGGGCAAATTATAAGATTTTATTAATAAAAAAGCAAAATACAAATAAAAAGTACAAGTAAGGTGTAGTAGACCTTACGCTCTAAGACCTATCGAGGCATAAACTACCTCTTATGCTAGCACACAAACTTGAAGTAAGATATTATTTGAAAACCATCATAAAGTTTATATAATACTTTATGACGATATTACAGAATATTAGCATTTGTGATAAAAAAATCCTTCCAGAAACTAGCTATATATTGAAAAGAACAATGGGAAAAACTGATGCATATTGGAGCCCCAACGGATTGGCCTTGTAGTCCCTGGTCTGACAACCTTGAGAGTTCAATTTCTGACAGAGGCGACAGAGTAAATTCTTCTCATCTGCTTAAGACTTAGCCGGCAAAGTTACCGGTTCCTGTGCTGGTGGGAGTTAGCAGGAACATGAAAGATTAGTTGGTTTGCTCAGGCTAGTTTGGACACC
The DNA here is from genome assembly GCA_002018475.1 of Nicotiana obtusifolia. NCBI lineage: Eukaryota > Viridiplantae > Streptophyta > Magnoliopsida > Solanales > Solanaceae > Nicotiana > Nicotiana obtusifolia. Next base: position 42,882 of record MCJB01049047.1, read on the forward strand.
GCTGTTATTAGAAAAATAGAGAAAAAT
>MCJB01049048.1:0-19941 GCA_002018475.1 Nicotiana obtusifolia
AAGGCATGAAGAACAGGATTGGGATTGTAGAAACAAACCCGTTCCAAGCTCTGATACCAACTGATGCAATATTAAACGCGGAAATAAGAAAATAAAAGATAGAAACTAGACGCTCAATGAACTATCAAGACAACAAGTAGGAACTAGTCTACTTACCTTCTTGATGAAGTCACGGAGTACCTATACTATACGAACAACCCTCAAGACAACAATGGTCTTGCAAACTGTTCGATCAAACAAAGGAACAAGTTCAATTTTGAATCACACCAAAATTGGACAAGTTAATTCACATAATTTTGGGAGCAATGTGCTGCCGGGTTTTGATTGATAATAATGTCAAAAGGCATCAAAATAATGAAGTGTTTAGGCTTATATAGAATGAGCCTTTACCTAAATCAACTAGGAAAAGAATAACTAGTTAACCTAAATCAACAAGGAAACAACTAATTAACAAAAAGGCCACAATTTGGCTAATTTAAAGAATAGTCACGCAGGACCAAACAAGTAAGAATTAATGTCTTCAATAACTACATAATAATACAACATAAACACAAATGTACATCTTCAACACAAGATTCGTCCATAGCAAGTTTATGGACGCTTGGATCTTCTCCAAGGCTAACCAACGTCTTTTCTTGTCTTGTTCATAGATGGCATTAATAACACTTGATCAAATTTATTTGCATCATTGTGTTTCCTTGTGTTAACCTTTGCTGCAAATTCCTGTGTCTCTGCTGATGAGGCTGTTAAGGCTACTTGCCTAGCTACTTGTGGTGCTGATTCCACTACTCTTTGCTGGTTTCTGCTTTGTAGGATTTCATAACAGGTTGAGGTCGAGGCTGAACTTGCTGAAACCTGATTTGAGCATTTTGTGTGGGAGGTTTGGTTTGCTTCTCGTTTTGCATTTGTCACGATTGGGTTTGAGGTGTCATCTGTTACTCCCTTTTCAATTATTGCTTGAGTTGTGTTCTCACTCTGGTTGCGCATTTTGTGTTTCATCTTTGCTGCAACTTTCTGTGTCTCTGATAATGAGACTGTTAAGGCTACTTGTCTAGCTGCTTGTGCTGCTGATTCCACTGCTCGATGAATATTTCATTGAATCCCATTTTCCTCAAAGTTTTGGTCATGAATAGCTAGGACAGTCGATCAAAGGCTTTGGTCATATCTAGCTTGATTACTACATTAGGCCCAGCTTTGGTTCTTTGCCCTATGTCAGTGATGATTTCCTGTGCCAACATGACATTTTCAATTATGGTTCTGCCTTTAACAAAACCTGCTTGTTCATGCGAGATGAGATTCGGCAGTATGTTCATCAGTCTTTCATGTAGAATTCTGGAGAAAATCTTGTTGACAAAGTTGCTGAGGCTTATGGGTCGCAGGTCAGAGAAAGTTTCTGTCACCTTCCTTTTGGGAATGAGTATCAAGTTTTTGTGAGTTACACATTTGGGAAGTTCTCTTCCATTGAAGAATGCAACGACCATGTTTTGGATGTCATCCTTAATGATTTCCCCACATGATTGATAGAAAAGACCTGTGAAGCCATCCGGCCCACCTGTGCTGTCTCCCTTTAGGTTGAAAACTGCTTTCTTGATTTCTTCTCTTGTTGGGATTTTAGTCAATTCCTCATTTTGTTGATGGTCGACTGTTTGCTGAATGTGATCCAGTATTCTGAAATCAGTAGGGGAGGAGCTTTCTGTAAATTGCTCTTTGTAGAAAGAAATGGCTTCTTCTGTTATTCCTTCTTCCTCCTCAATCCAGGTACCTGTTCTGCCTTGTATTCTGTTAATTTACAGCTTCTTTCTTCTGCTGGTGACCAAAGCATGAAAAAACTTGGTGTTTCTGTCCCCATCCTTGAACCATGCCATTCTTGCCTTTTGCTTCCAGAATTGTTCTTCGATGGCAAGGTATTTGATCATTTGTGCTTGCACCTTTTGGAGTCTTGCCCTGTTCTGAGCATTTGGCCTTATTTCAAATTGTCTCTCATGAACTAGGACAACTTCTTCCATATTGTATGTTCTGAAAGATGTCACCATATGTTTCTTTGCTCCATTTTGTTAGAGCTTTTTTTATTCTTTTGAGCTTGTGATTGAAAACAAGGAAAGGATCCCCTTGAAAGTATGCATGCCAGTTTTCTCTCACTATTGCTTGAAAAGTTTCATGTTTGGTCCAGAGGTTAAGGAATCTGAAAGGTTTCCTGATTGTTTTTGATTCCTTCTTCAGCTGCAGTAGTAGCGGACTGTGATCCGAGCCAATCTTTGACAAATGTGTGAGTTCAATTGTTGGAAAGTCATGTTGGAAGTTCTGATTGATCAGGCATCTATCTAATCTCTTGAAGATACAATCTTCGTCTGCTCTCCCATTCAACCAAGTGAATATACTGCCTTTGAAGTCTAGTTCTGTTAAACAACAGGTGTTAATGCAATGGTTGAAGTCGTCCACTTCGTTGAAAGGAACTGGAAGACCACCATATTTTTCTTCCTGATCTCTGATGACATTGAAATCTCCTCCCACTAACCAAGCTATGGTTATGTGTTGAGCTAGATCATACAAAGTGTCCAATAGCTCAATTCTCTCTGTTGCTGTGCATTTGGCATATACCAATGTAAGAATGAATTCCTGCTTTGTGTCTGTATGCAGAAGCTTTAGAGTGAGCTGTTGTGTTGTATCCGACAGGATGTTGATTGCATGGGCTTCATCAATGAGGGCCCAAATTTTATTGGATACATTGGTTATAGCCTGTGCGAGACCAATTCTTCTTCTGTATTGTTCCATTTTCCTCACTTGTTGTTTTGGCTCCATGATTCCAATGAAATCGAAATGATGCTTGTTGTGTAGAGTGATCAGTCTTTCAAAAGCTTGCATTGTGTTGACCGATCTGATGTTCCAGATTATAGCATTCATTGAGCTTTGCTTGGGAGAGTTGCTACTCATCTTGATTGTGATTTAGAGGAGCTATTGTTGCTTTTTTTTTTCTGTCTTTTCTGTGGCTGCATTTTTGATCTCAACATGTTGATCTGAGTTGGTGAGATGTCACCCTGCTTGGCTATGCTGGTTATGTTCTGGTTGAGATCTTCTTCGACCATGTCTTGGTCAGAAAGGTACTTGTCTGCTGCCTTTTTGTTTGTTTCTGTTATTGATGAGATCTTTGGCTTGATGATTGCTTGTAGCTGGGCTCTTATTATGTCTCTCCTGATGATTGGGTCATAGTCGGCAAAACCTTTCTTTGTTGTTATGTCTGTTCCTTGCTGAGTTTTGTGGACTATTCGATCATTGTTTGTCTTTCTTAACAAAGACAGTGCCTTTTTATTTTGAGATTCATTTTCACATGTTCCAGTTGTTCCCTCATCTTCACTTTGTACCCCTTCTGGTATCTTTCCATCTTCTGAGCCTTCTTATGATTGTTCTGCCCATAATCTTCCCATGATTGGTTTTAGTTGGCTGTCTGTAGCAGTTTTTGCTGGTTTTTGACTTCCACCTGTGGTCCTGCTGAAGGGAGGTTTGCTGCAGCTGTTATGTGATGTGTTGTGCTGGTGTGAGCTGCTCATGTCTCCGGCATTGTTGAAACAATTCTTTAGTACCCATTGTGAAGTGGATTCCCAAGAACTTTCTTTTGTGGTGTTTGAGGTATCATCTGTTACTCCCTTTTCAGTTATTGCTTGTGCTGTGTTCTCATTCTTGTTGCATGCTTTGTATTTCTTGGTGTTATTCTTTGCTGAAGCTTTTAGTGTCTCTGATGATGAAGCTGTTAAAGTTGCTTGCTTATCTGCTTGTGCTGCTGATTCCTCTGATGTAGTATGCTGATTTTTGCCCTGTATGATTTCATGACAGGTTGAAGTCGTAGCTGTGCTTGCTGAAAACTGTATTGAGCTTTTTATGAGGGGGGATTGATTTGCTTGTTTTGCTGCTTGATCTGCATTGGGCAAACGTGAATTTGCTGATGAGGTTTCTTTTGCTTGCTTGCCAAAGTGCTTCTCTTCTTTGCTGGCATTGGAAGGGATGTCGAGATTTAGTGCGAACAGACACTCTTGTTTCTCAGCCCTCGCTGTGCTTGCTGGAGTTTGCTTAGTAGTTGCCATCATAGTTGCTTGTCCTGCCGCCTGCTCATTCCTGTTATTCTTTAGCTTCAAAGCCTCTGTGTTAGGCAAGGCTGAAGTTGTTGATGAGACAAGGTTGTCAAAGTCAGATGCCTCAGGACACATAATTTGTTTTCTTCTCAAAGCTATTTTTGCTGATGCTTGTTCTGGATTTATTACCAGAGTTCTTTGCCTTGTAGCTTGTTCTCGTGTTTCATCTGTCAAGTTTATATCCGTTGGACTGCTTTTTGTCTGATTATTTCCACAGGTGTTCTCATCAAAACTAGCATCATCAGAGTTGTCTGCATTAAGTGCGTCAAACTTGTTAGCTACTTGAACCTGCTGGTCTCCATTAGCTAATGACTTCTGCATTCCAGATTTGGTTTTTATTTTGCTTTGCACTCGATTGTCCTTGATTTCTTGCCATTGTGGGCCTGCCTTGCCTACGACTTTGCAACTCGATAAAATCATTAGGGGAGCTGATTCTTGCCTTTGCTTTTTTTCCATTTCTACTGCCTTGCCTTTTGTTTTCCTTTGTTCTGTTGCTTTTTGCTGTGTGTTTCCTGTGTTGTCGAGTGTTTCCGGATGTAGCTTCCAACATTCTATCATGTCGTGCCCTTACAATTTGCATTCCTTACAGTATTTGGGAAGGTAATCATATTGTATTTTGACCCACTCTGTTCTGACCTCCCCTGTAGCTTCCTTCTCTACATCCAGTCTAACTTTTTTGGGCAAATCCGCTAATAGGTCTACCAATACCTTGACTCTTGCACAGCTAGGCCTCGTTTTGTTTATTGTTGCCAAATCAAGATGTACTGGTTTACCTACAGCTGATGCTAGCGATAAAAGACACTCCTTAACAAAGTACGTAGGCAGTAGGTGTGGGAAAGAAATCCACGCCATTTCCATTGGGGTTTCCTCGCCCACCTTGAATTTTGTGTCATAGATTTGCTGCCTCATCTGATATTCAAACCCGTCTTTAGCTTTCAGATACTAGGTACTTTTGGAGGTGATTTTGATGAAGTCCTCCCAAAGTGTTAATCTGATGAGTACTAGTTTGTCTCTGAAGTAGCCGATGTTACAATCCCCTTTGATTCCGCATTGTATAGGAATAATTCTTCTCAATTCCTGAATTTCTGGCCAGCCATAGGAGAATTTTCCTAAGACCACATACTGCAAACCCTCGATGACATTCATGCGGGTAACTTCTGTCTCTGTAAATTTCACAATCGGTTGCCCATGCAAGTAAGTTGCTCGCCTGAAAGGGATTGGCTCAGTTTTTTGCCTAGGGTTAGCAGTGGTTGCGCAATTTAGGGTTGTTGGTTTTAGGATTTTGGTGAAATCTAAAGGTTGGGGTAAAGAGATATTGGTATTTGGGGATGGAGGAGTGGTCGATGAGGGCTGGCCAGCCAGAATTTCGCCGGCTGGCGACGCCATTGGCGTCTGTGTAGAAGCTTCGAAGAAGATGAACTGCTTCTCTCTCTTATCGCCTCTGCTTCTCTCTCCCTTATCGCCTCTGCTTTGATGACATTCCCCTTCCATTCAAGGACAGGTTCGCCAGGAAATTGGAATTTAACCACCTTTGTATGACAGTCGACACTGGCGTAACACGATGCCAACCAGTCCATCCCTATTATCACATCAAAATCGATCATTTCTAACTCAATTAAATCTGCCGAGGTTGGACGATTACGGATCATCACAGTGCAGCCTCTATATACCTTCCTGGCAATTACAGAATCTCCTATTGGAGTGGACACCACAAAGGGATTGCTTAATAATTCGGGTGCAACATCAAATTTGTCAGCCACAAGGGGTGTAACATAAGATAACGTGGACCCGGGATCAATCAATGCATACACATCATGAGAAAGCACTGATAGTATACCTGTGATAACATCTGGAGATGACTCAAGGTTCTGTCGGCCCGCTAGAGCATATATTCGATTTTGAACACTGCTTGGGCCCGGCATTGCACCGCTGCCCCTGCCACAAACTGCTGGCTGCTAAGGACCCCGTACTGGAGGTCAAATAGATGAGGAAGAACCAGCAGCAGATCCAGTTTGTGAGCCATGCCACCATCCCTTCTGTAAGGACAGTCTCGCATCATGTGACCGGGCTGTCCACAATAATAACATCCATCCGAACTCCGACGGCAAGGTCCAAAATGGGCCCTGCTGCATTGCTCACAACGAGGCATGGAGGATCTCATCTGACTGGTAGCCCTATGATATGGCGAGCTTGATGCCCGCGAGCTCTGAAACTGTCGAGGGGCACTAGGCACAGGTGGTGCCAAGCTCCTCGAAAAATGGGGCCTCACACTACTTCTGGAATCACCAGAATACCTCGCAACTCTTGTTCTCCTATGCTGGATCCTCTCCTGTTCCCTGTCCGCCATTTGTTGGCGTTTACGGTCCTTTACAGTCTGGGCATAGGCCTGAATACGGGAGATATCCATGCCTTCTATCAAGGAGGTCGTTGTGCATTCATTTATCAAATGCGGCCCCAATCCGTTCACGAACAAGTGAACCCTGTCGCTCATCTCTGCCACCATGTGGGGAGCATACCTTGCCAGAGAGTCAAACTGCATACTGTACTCTCGTACATTCATATCTCCCTGCTTAAGGTTCAAGAACTTATCGGCCTTGGCTCAACGTACCTCAACTGGCAGGTAGTGGCGAAGGAACGCCTCAGAGAATTCATTCCATACGGGTAGGGGAGCATTTGGACCCCTGGATCTCTCCCAACCGTCATACCAGAACACTGCTAAGTTCCGTAATCGGTAAGAAACCAGTTCTACTGCCTCTGTGTCACTGGCATGCATAACCCGCAGTGTACGGTGTATTTGATCAATAAAATCCTGCGGGTCTTCCTTAGGATCCGACCCGGTAAACACTGGAGGATCCAAATTGATAAAGTCACGGACCCTCGTACTGACCGGTCTCTCAACAGTACCGGTATTCTGTCTCCGAGCCTGAGAAGCTACCAGGCTGGTCAACAACTGCACCATCGTCCTCAGGTCCTGGTCTGTGGCATCAGAAGAAGGGACTGGGGAGGCCCGGCGGCTTCTAATATCCTCTGGGGGAGGAGGAGTAGAGGAAGTTTGAGAAGGCATCTCACTTTGGCCTTCCACCGTGTGGGGCACCTGACTGGTCCCCTCCTCGGCATTTATATCGAGCCGTCTACTATTGATTTGCTTCCTAGCTGAAGGTATCACTGTAGGAAAACAAGGCAAGCATTAGAGATGAACACTTACGACTTAGTTCTAAGCACGATCTAGATTCAGAAAGAAGGTAACATTCCTAAATGTCAAGTAGCCTCCTGATTATAAAATGTGGCGCGCAACACACCCATAATCAAGACCCTACTAGAAACGGCTCATAGACAATCCCTAAGACACGACTGGCTCTGATACCACTCTCTGTCACGACCCGCCCGGCGGGCCCGCGACACGGGCACCGGACCCTGCTTGCAGGGTACTGGCGAACCCTTCGTCACAGCTAACTTATTTTCTTTGCTTTCTTTCTTATTATTCAAACAAAAAGATCATTTAATTGTACCTTTCATTGGAGACACACTTCGTGCACATACATACATACATATATCCGTGGAACGCATTACTGTGTTTTAGGCATTAGATTTACAAAACGTGTACACATCCTGACACTTGTTCATACATAATCAACAAATGTCTATACACTACTGACATTGTCTAGTGAGCCTCTACAAGAACAGACATCAAACATCCTATGTCGGAACAGGGCCCCGACATGCCCAAAATGTCTACACAAAATGCATACCAAAATATGGAAAGTCCGAAGGATGGATCTTGCTATGTCTGCTGAACCGGTGGCCTACTGCGGTGGGGGTGCTCCGTCTGTCACTCTATTAGGACCTGCAGCACGATATGCAGCGTCCACAAAACAAAAGACGTCAGTACGGAAAATGTATTGAGTATGTAAGACAGGAAATACTATATAGGAGCAGTAATATAAGCATCAGGATAGAAACATGTAATCTTGTAGCAACGGGATTGCCTCTGAGAGCAGCTAACCATGACACGTAGTAATATTTATGTCCAATTACATACTTCTATTACATCGTTGTTATATTGCCTATTTCCATCAATACAGCATTATACTTTTAACCTTGTGAGTTTGCCATTTCCAAATACATTTATTACTACCGGATGCGTTGCATAATCGTTACCTTAAACCACTATCAGTGCCTCTGTGGGCTTGTCATTTCCATATACATTTACTGTTACCGAAACCGTTTGCCTACACGCTACCACACAACCACGTACGCTTTCATGGGCTCTTTATCGTCATCTCATAGCATGCCTTACCCGGCCGTACTAGGCTCGGTCATAACACATGCCTCTGTGGGCTCATACCCGGCCATACTAGGCTCGGTCATAACATAGGCCTCTGTGGGCTCATACTCGGCCATCTAGGCTCGGTCATAACATATGCCTCTGTGGGCTCATACCCGGCCATACTAGGCTCGGTCATACAAATTCAATCATGCACATATATGTATATATTATATACACGTAATACATCGCGAGCTTATTTATGACTTGTGTTCTTAACTTGTTACTTTTATTATCCCTTCTTTCTCATATAGTTAAGAATACCCCCTTTTAACACATCCGTTATGAGACTCAAGGATTTCTGTCAACATCGTTACCATGAAGCAAGAATAATCATTCCGTAGAGGGGAGAACAACATAAGCAACACTAGCTTCTAAGAATAGAATGTTCTTTGGGGGCTCATTCATGGCATTGTATTCAATAGGAATCGTGCAAAAGAAAGAACGGTGTAGTCTCACATACCTGGTACTTATTGCGTCGGTTCTCAAGCTACGCAATTTGCCACAATTCTTTAATCTACAATTAAAGAATAGCTCAATGATTACTCACTTCGCGTGATAGCTATCATTAACCACAATCTCCTAAGTTCATGTGGTGGTTCTCTACACCCTTCCTCCCCTAACCCCCATCAAACGTATTTACAGCACATGCAACCCAATTACAACCCCTAATAAGCATGACCCATTCCATTTAACGCTACTCATTTCGATTTCACGGCTTCTAGTCATACTCCTATAAGTTCTTACGGACATGCAACCCCCTATCATGAATGTTTAAGGGAAAACCACATGAAAGGGAGTAGTAACTTACCTTGCATGTGAATTAATTGACTGTCTTCTTCGATTCCTCAATTTCTAGGTCTTTGCCTCCAATGGGGTTCGTGGGAGGGGGAAATTCAGCTAGGTTTCCTTTAGCTCTTCAATTTCTTGCCTCCTTTCTTCAATTTAGAGTTTGGAAGAGAGGGATTTGGTTGTTCTGATGTGAGGGCTTTAAGAGGGGTTGTTTGGGGCTCTCTACTATGCTGGGACTTAGAAAAATGAAGAAGGGACGGGTTTGGGTCCCTTTTATAGGCCTGACAATAAGTGGCACGCGTACCTGACAATTTCAGGTTTGCGATCGCATACCCACCGCAAACAGGGTATGCGGTTCGCATTTTGGTCACAAATATCACCCCAGAAATCTGTTGCATTATTCGACACAGAAGGGCCAGATTTGCGATTCACATTTTCAACAATGCGATCGCATTCTGGTCGTATTTTAGACATTGATTCAGCCCAGAACTCTGTTCCATTATGCGATAGAGGGTGTCACATTTGCGGTCCGCATACTGGCCGCATATTTGACACAATTTCAGCCCAGAACTCTGTCGCAGTTTGCGACCTTGATGTTGGATATGCGGTCTGCATTTGTGCTTTGCGGTCCGCATATCTAGCTATGTGACACTTTTGTTCTTTTTTTTAACTTTAAACCATTTTTCGGGTTCTTGGGTCCTCATATGTGAGCTATTTCACAGTGTATTTGAACGTACGAGTTTACGGGTTGAATCAGTAATTTCCTGATGTATCCTGACATTCCTCTTTGTTGATGCTGTGTGTGGTTGATTTAGTGGCAAGAGTATTTGCTTGTCAGTTTGGTTAGCTGCTTCTACTGATGTTCTCAGCTGATTGTCAAGATTGTGAGCTTGACCTTCCAGTTTGTCTGTGTAGCTCTGTGTCTTATCTTTGCTGCTGATCTCCTCAGAATTGCTATCTTTGCTTTGTTTCTGATTGCTGTATGAGGTTGTTGCTATCTCCTTTTCCTGAGTTGTGCATGGTATCAAGGCTGAGGGGTCTCCTGCTTGCATATCCAAGTCATCTGTTAAGTTCAAAGGCTTGACTCTGCTGCTAGATGCTTCAGCATTGATGTGTTTATTTGAGCTGGGATTCAGTGTTGAGTTTCCTGATAATTGTTCCCCTGCAGTTGTCAATGCTTTGTTCCAGCTGCTGTTAAATCAATACAAATTGTTGCTGGGATATCTGAGTTGCATTCTTCAGGCATGTAGTTGGCAGTAATTCTGGTATTGTCAAATCTCAATGCCTTCGACTGATTGTCTTTGCTGCTGGTCACCTTAGACCTCAATTGTTTGTTTGGGCTATGATGTACTCTGCTTCTGATTGTCTCTGCATTGTCCTGCTTACTTGGACTGGGATTCAGTGCTGATTTTTCTATTACTTGATCCCCTACAATTGTCAATGCTGAGAGTGTTGTATCTGTGATATTTGTTGCACATTGATCTTCTATAGCAATTTCCTCCCCCAACAATGTCATAACAAAGGGGAACAACTATCATTCATGCTTCATGACACACTTATCAGAGAACTACAAGATTTTGACAAAAGCCTTCTCAATGGCACAAAGGAAAACACACACTCACTCAGTAGGATTAGAAACAAAAGTATTTTGTACAGTCGACCTAGACTTACTTCCCATTGTTTTTGTACATATGACTATCTATCCATATTATAAGATAGATAGTCATTCATCAACTTAGGTCGGACATGCTCTACGCACTTAGATGCATTTGATCACCTAGTGTGGAGAATCACACACCATCTAACCGCTTATCATTTCCTAGGTACCTATAGTGCATACTTTACAAAGACTAGGTACATGTACTTTTTTTGGGGAGGTAAGGTTCATGTCCCCCTCCGTCTCTGTATATTTTGCTAATTTCTAATCAATAAAATCATATTTATCCAAAAAAAAAAGAAGCAATTTCCTCATTTCTGGTGATGTCATTATCAAGGACATCAAACCTGCTACTTACTTGATTCTGTTGAGTGCCCTTGTTGGTTGATTCTTTTTGCTTCCCAATTATTGTGTTAGCTTTGATTTGCATTCGATTGCCTTTGACCTCCTTCCACTGTGTACCAACATTTCCTACTATCTTACCACTTGACAGCATCAGCAAAGGTGCTGTTTCCTGCCTTTGTTGAGGTTTTGTTTCTTTTGCTTTGCCTTTAGTATTCCTCTGGTCTGCAGCCCTTTGTTGGTCAGCCTTGCCTGTGCTGATGATTTCAGGGTGCAGATTCAAGCATTCCATCATATCGTGTCCTTGTAACCTACATTCCTTGCAGTATTTGGGGATGTAATCGTATTGTATTTTGACCCATTCCGTTCTGACCTCCCCTGTTGCCTCATTTTCAATGTCAAGTCTGACTTTTTTGGGCAATTATGTAATAGGTGCACCAGTACCTTTACTCTAGCACAACTAGGCCTCGTCTTATTTATTGTAGCTAAATCAAGGTGGAGAGGCTTACCAACAACTGAGGCAAGCGAGAAAAGACATTCCTTCACGAAGTATGTAGGCAGTAAGTGTGGGAAAGAAATCCACGCCATTGCCATTGATGTTTCTTCTCCAAGCTTGAATTTTGCATCATAAATTAATTGCCTCATCTGATATTCATACCCATCTTTGGCTTTGAGGTAGTATGTGCTTTTTGAGGTGATTTTGATGAAGTCCTCCCACAGAGAAAGTCTGATAAGCACATGCTTGTCTCTGAAGAAGCCAATGTTGCATTCCCCCCTAATTCCACACTGGATTGGAATGATTCTTCTAAGTTCTTGAATGTCCGGCCAGCCATAGGAGAATTTGCCTAAGACCGCATGCTGAAGACCTTCGATTATGTTCATGCGTGACACTTCTACTTCCGTGAACTTGACAATAGGTTGTCCATGCATGAATGTAGCCTTCTTAAACGGAATTGGTTCGATTCGAGACTGCGTTTTTGTTTAGGGTAGATGGCTTTAAGATTTGGGAATAGTTTAAGGGTTTGGGTGTGGGTGAGGTAGTGTCTGGGGTGAGTGAAGTGTTTGAGGGTGGCCGGCCAGCCGAGATTTCGCCGGCCGGCGTCGCCATTAATGGCAATGAGGACCTCGGTTTTGTCGCGCTTCTATCTAACTCTAATCGCCTCTGTTCGCCAGACTCTCTCTCTCTTTTCCTGGATGCTTAACTTGTGAACTTGAAAGGTCGTTGAGGAACTTGATCAATTAGAGGAAGCCATTTTTGAGGACAAGTGCGAAAAATCCTACCCGAAAATATTGAGTGAACCCGAGAGTCATTCAAAAGTGAGTGAGGTGTTTTACTAATCTTAACGCATTCTCTAGTCTTGTTTTTTTGCAGGTACATGGCTACTGACGAAGACAAGGTCGTGACCGACATTACTTTAGCCGAGCTTTGGGCTGAAGTAAGGGCACTTAGTACCCGAATGGAGAACCTTGAAAGAACTCTTAGTACTCAGAAGAATGCCGGGGAAGGAACTAGTGATGGTTCCACCTTAAGACCTGAACATGATGGTACTGTTTGTGAGGTGGAGAGTGACGAAGAGATAGTGAAAGCTAAAACCGAACTCGTGGACCATGTCAGTATATTAACCCTGCCAGGTAATGTTTGTACTATGATGCAACCAGGTGAGTATTTGTGAGGTAATGATAGCTCTAAACTGTTAATTTGCCTAGTTCATTCGGGTGTTTTTATTTATTTATTTTCATACGGGTGTTTACTTGAGTTCTAATGATGAAGTTTCTACTAACATTCACCCCTTGCTAGTGTTATTGATGACGTTTTGCAGGAATATGTGAACATGTTTGCCCCACGAGGAGATAGTTCATTCTAAGTGTTGCAGAAGATCAATAACAACGCCTATGTTATAAACCTGCCTGGTAGTGCCGCTTTCGAAGATGATGATGGCTCGATTTCGAGAACGAAATCTTCTCAAGAAGGGGAGAATGATGCTGGCCAACCTGATCAAGTTACGTTCATGCTATCAATGTTGGGTAAGACAAGAAAAGGCATTGGTTAGCCTTGGAGAAGAGCCAAACATTCACACATCTTGTGTTGGACGAAATATTTGTTGATGATGTAACCAGGTGCGTATTTGCAAGGTAATGATAGTTCTAGACTGTTAATTTGCCTAGTTCATAGGGGTGTTTACTTGAATTCTAATGATGAAGTTTCTACTAATGTTCACCCCTTGCCTAGTGTTGTTGATGACGTTTTGCAGGAATATGTGGACATGTTTGCCCCACGAGGAGATGGTTCATTCTAAGTGTTACAGAAGATCAATAACAACGCCTATGTTATAGACCTGCCTGGTAGTGCCTCTTTCGGAGATGATGATGGCTCCATTTCGACGACGAAATCTTCTCAAGAAGGGGAGAATGATGCAGGCCAACCTGATCAAGCTACATTCATGTCATCAATGTCGGATAAGACAAGAAAAGGCGTTGGTTAGCCTTGGAGAAGAGCCAAGCGTTGACACATCTTGTATTGGACGAAATATTTGTTGATAATGTACATTTGTGTTTATGTTGTATTATTGTGTTCCTATGGAAGACATTGATTCTTATTTGGGGGTGCTGCGTGACCATTCTCTTTACTTAGCCAAATTGTGGCTTTTTTTAGTTATTTGTTTCCTAGTTAATTTAGGACAAAGCTCATTCTTATATAAGCCTAAAGACTTTATTATTTTCAGTACCTAACTTTGATATTCAATACAAAAATCGCCAGCAACTTTGCTCCAAACTCGTGTGCTTTTAACTTGTCCAGTTTTTGGTGTGATTCCAAATTGAACTCGTTCCTTTGTTTGATCAAATAGTTTGCAAGACCATCGTTGTCTTGAGGGTTGTTCGTATAGTATAGGTACTTCGTGACTTCATCAAGAAGGTAAGTAGACTAGTTCCTACTTGTTGTCTTGATAGTTCATTGAGCGTCTTGCTTCTATCCTTTTATCTTGTTTTCGGCATTTTATATTGCATCAATAGGATTTTCGGTACTGTATCTATAGCTTGTGACTTATATCTCACCAAGTTTTGAGATTGTACATATTGAGTTTGGTAGATTCTATTTATGAAATTGTTGGGTTGTTCATGTTTTAATCTCTTATTTAATGTTTCCGCACTCCAGCACTTCCAGCTTCCAGCGGTATTCCAGCCACTCCTAGGCCTCAAGGCTCCTTGTTATGCACCGCCATTGTCTAGTGCACCTCCTGCACGGGGTGCTTTTAGCGATTAGTCCAGCCGATTAGGCCCGAGCTAGTCACGTCCTCCGAGAGCTTATTTTGAGTGTGGTAACACTCCTCATATGGTTAGGGATTGCCTCAGACTCAGGAAGGGTGCACCTCTACAGATTACTCAGGTTCCGCGTGCTCCAATGGGTCCTCAGGCCATGGTTACCGCACCAGTTTCCAGTCCACCTGCACAGCCAGCTCGAGGTAGAGGTCGAGCGGGTAAAGGTCGCCCTAGAGGGGGAGGCCAGGCTAGATATTATGCTCTTCCTGCTAGGATGGAGGCAGTTGCATCCGACTCAGTCATCACAGGTATTGTTCTGGTCATTCATAGAGAAGCATCGGTCTTATTTGATCTAGGCTCCACTTTTTTTTTTGGGTAAATATATATATTTTTATTAATTAGCAAAAATTAGCAAAAATCTAGGCTCCACTTATTCCTATGTGTCGTCTTATTTTGCTCCATATTTGGGTGTATTATGTGATTCTTTGGGTTCTCCGGTGTATATGTCCACACCTATGGGAGATTCTATTTTTGTTGACTGTTTGTATCAGTCGTGTTTAGTTGTTCTTGGTGGTTTTGAGACCAGAGCCGATCTATTATTGCTCAGTATGGTAGATTTTGATATTATTTTGGGCATGTACTGGTTGTCGCCCTATCATGCTATTCTCGATTGTTGAGAAGGGGTGTAATGCTTATCTAGCTTTCCTGAGGGATATCAGTGTTGATACTCCTACCGTGGAGACATGATGCAATAAAAAATGCGGAAAACAAGATAAAAGGATAGAAGCAAGACACTCAATGAACTATCAAGACAACAAGTAGGAACTAGTCTACTTACCTTCTTGATGAAGTCACGAAGTAACTATACTATAAGAATAACCCTCAAGAGAATGATGGTCTTGCAAACTGTTTGATCAAACAAAGGAACGAGTTCAATTTGGAATCAGACCAAAAACTGGACAAGTTCAAAGCACATGAGTTTGGAGCAAAGTTGCTGCCGATTTTTGTATTGAATATCAAGGTTCGGTTCTGAAAATAATGAAGTCTTTAAGGTTATATAGAATGAGCCTTTTCCTAAATCAACTAGGAAACAAATAACTAACAACAAGGCGACAATTTGGCTAAGTAAAAAGAATGGTCGCGCAGGACCCCCAAATAAGAATCAATATCTTCCATAGCAACACAATAATACAACATAAACACCAATGTGTAACATCAACATCACACGCCTTACTAAGGCCAATCACCAACGCCTAAATCAAGGCTAACCAACGCCCTTGTCTTGTCTTATCCAATATTGATGGCATGAATGTAGCTTAATCAGGTTTTAGCATGCATCATTCTCCCCTTCTTGAGAAGATTTCGTCCTCAAAATCGAACCATCTTCATCTTTCAAAGCGGCACTACCTGCAACACAAGGAGTTAAGTCAGAAACGTTGAATGTCTTAGAAACACTATGCTCACCAGGCAGGTCTATAACATAGGCATTGTTATTAATCTTCTGCAACACTTGGAATGAACCATCTCTTCGTGGGGCAAACATGTCCACATATTCCCGCAAAATGTCATCAACAACACTAAGCAAGGGGTGAACGTTAGTAGAAACTTCATTATTAGAACTCAAGTAAACACCCTTATGAACTAGGCAAATTAACAGTTTAGAACTATCATTACCTTGCAAATACTCAGCTGGTTGAATCATAGCACAAACATTACCTGGCAGGGTTAATGTACTGGCAAGGTCCACGACTTCGGTTTTAGCTTTCACTATCTCTTCGTCACTCTCCACCTCACAAAAAGTACCATCATGTTCAAGTCTTTAGGTGGAACCATCACTAGTTCCTTCCCAGGCATTCTTCTGAGTACTAATGGTTCTTTCAAGGTTCCCCATTCGTGTATTAAGTGCCCTTTCTTCAGCCCAAAGCTCGGCTAAAGTAATGTCAGTTACAACCTTGTCTCCTTCCGTAGCCATGTCCCTGCAAAAGAAACAAGACTAGAGAACGCTTTAAGGTTAGTAAAATACCTCACTTACTTAATAATGACTCTCGGGTTCACTCAATATTTTGGGGTAAGATTTTTGCACTTGTCCTCAAAGTGGCTTCCTCTAATTGATCAAGTTCCTCAACGACCTTTTAAGTTCACAAGTTCAACAGTTCTCTTCGGGCGAGTGAATTTATGTGACTCGATAAACAGACAGCTTTTTAAGTGAGCACAAGAAGCAAAAATTATCTACGAAAGTGGAAATTCTGAGTTTTAGCACGAGATCCTACTAGCTCAAAAATTAGTAATTACTTAAGTAGGAAATTACCTAAGAATTACTAATTAGAAATAATGTAATCAAAGAAGTAAGAAAGGAAATCTAGAGTTTGAAGGAAAAAAGACGCTTTAGAGATAGAGAGAGAAGGTCTGGCGAATTGAGAACACAGAAGAGGCGACAACTCCAAGCTTCATCGCCATCAATGGCGATGCCGGCCGGCGAAGCTCCTGCTGGCCGGCCACCTTCAAATACACTGCTCACTCCAGAAATTACCTCACCCACACCCAAAATCTTAAAGTATTCCCAGATCTTAAAACCATCCACTCTAAACAGCAATGCAATCGAAAACCCTAACACGAAAATTGAACCAATTCCGTTCAGAAAGGCCACACTCATGCACGGACAGCCAATGGTCAAGTTCACGGAATCAGAAGTAACACGCATGAACATAATCGAGGGCCTTCAGTACGCAGTACTAGGTTAATTTTCCTATGGTTGGCCAGACATTCAGGAACTCAGGAAAATAATCCCAATCCAGTGCGGAATTAAGGGAGAATGCAATATCAGTCTCTTCAGGGACAAGCATGTGCTCATCAGACTCTCAATGTGGGAGGACTTCATCAAACTCAGTTCGAAGAACACATACTACCTCAGGGCCAAAGACGGATATGAATATCAGATGAGGCAATTGATTTATGACTCTAAATTCAAGCTCGGAGAGGAAACGTCAATGGCGATGGCGTGGATTTCATTCCCATACCTGCTGCCGACCTATTTCGTGAAAGAATGCCTTTTCTCGCTTGCCTCAGCTGCTGGCACCTTTACATATGGATTTAGCTACAATAAATAAGACGAGGCCCAGCTGTGCTAGAGTAAAGGTGTTAGTTGATTTGTTAGCAGAATTGCCCCAAGGTTAGATTAGATATTGAGAATGAAACAACAGGGGAACTCAGAACAGAATGGGTCAAAATACAGTATGATTACCTCCCAAAATACTATAAACAATGTGAGATTCAAGGACATGAAATGATCGAGTGTTGGAAGCTTCATCCGAAAATTCTTGGCATGGACACTGCTGTCGAACAAAGATCAGCAGAGCAAAAGAAACTTAAGGGCAAGGAAGTGGCAGTGAGTGAACAACCAATGATGATTTTGTCAAGTGGCAGGGTAGTTGGCAATATCAGGCCTCAATGGAAAGAAGTCAAGAACAATAGAATGCATAACAAGGCAATCCAATGAATGAGAAGCAAAAAGAATCAGCTGGGAAAAACAATCATCACTTAACTGTCGCAAACAAGTTTGATGCCTTAGATCAAGGCAACCCCAAAGATACTGGAAATCACAATGCTGAAGTCCAGGAAACTGGAAACACAGACCTAAACACATATATAGCAGAGGGGAAGAATAGCAATGAAGCAAACAATCACACTGCTAGAATCAATGGAACAGTAACACTGTCTTTGGATAATGCCACTGCTAATAAGGATCAGAAAGCTGAAGGCACAAGGGCAAGAAACAAAGAATCAGTAGAAGATAGCAATGAGCAAATGGTGTAGCTAAGGAACCAAAGCCAACTGAATACTGGCAACACCAGTCAAGCAGAAATTACAGCAGCAAACAGCATAGACATAGCAGAAAGGAACAAAGACCAAATGGCCCGGCAGGAAAGTAGAAACTTTCAAATACTAAAAACATCAGCAGCCAAGGCAGTCAGTCAAGCAATTTGGAAACAGCTACTAGCAGGAAAGACAACAGCTACATGTCAAAGGAAAGTAACATTGCTACATTTTCAATAACAACAGACATAAACAACCAAAGAAAGACAGGGGGCAGTGCAGGGGCAACTAACAGCAAAGAGAGTCCAAATCCTCTGAGGTACAAAGAAAACAACAACAAAAACAAGCAAGAGGAGATTACACCATCTGGAAAGTTCAGCAAAGTAACTCACTGTTTGACAAAAGAGAAGGCACATGACACATCAGAAGCAACCTGCAGAGACCACACAACAAAAGAAAAAACTGAGAAAGAAAAGATCCCAAGACCAAATAACAAACAAAGCAAGCAAGTCAATGTAGAAGCCAACATAAACAAAAGCTCCAATTGTGATAAAGAAACTTTGAATGAAACAGATACTCAAGCCTTAACAAACAAGGAAATCAGTAGGCAGCGAAAAAATACATCACAAAAAGGGGACAAGGAAGCAGCAACAGAAGAAACAACCATAAGCAAAAGCAGTGAGACTGGCAGGTCAATGGAATCCACCACACAGTGGGTCAAGAAAACTTTCTACAACACATCTGCAGAACAAACAGAAACAAGTGCAATCAGAAAAGCAGAACAAATCCCAGGAAGATTGATGCAAATAAATTTGATCAAGTGTTATCAATGCCATCTATGAACAAGACAAGAAAAGGCGTTGGTTAGCCTTGGAGAAGATCCAAACATCCATAAATCTTACTATGGACGAATCTTGTGTTGAAGATGTACATTTATGTTTATGTTGTATTATTATGTAGTTATTGAAGACATTAATTCTTATTTGTTTAGTCCTGCGTGACTATTCTTTAAATTAGCCAAATTGTGGCCTTTTTGTTAATTAGTTGTTTCCTAGTTGATTTAGATTAACTAGTTATTCTTTTCCTAGTTGATTTAGGTAAAGGCTCATTCTATATAAGCCTAAACACTTCATTGTTTTGATACCTTTTGACATTATTATAAATCAAAAACCGGCAGCACATTGCTCCCAAAATCGTGTGAATTAACTTGTCCAATTTTGGTGTGATTCAAAATTGAACTTGTTCCTTTGTTTGATCGAACAGTTTGCACGACCATCGTTGTCTTGACGGTTGTTCGTATAGTATAGGTACTCCGTGATTTCATCAAGAAGGTAAGTAGACTAGTTCCTACTTGTTGTCTTGCTAGTTCATTGAGCGTCTTGCTTCTATCTTTTATTTTCTTATTTCCGCTTTTTATATTGCATCAGTTGGTATCGACAATATATTGCATCAGTTGGTATCAGAGCTTGGAAAGGGTTTGTTCTTACAATCCCAATCCTGTTCTTCGTGCCTTAGTTTAGGTTCTATCTTTAATTTCGTTTTTGATTTATACAAAAAAAAAACGTGAAAAAAAAAACGTGAAAAAAAGGAGAAGAAAGAAAACCCGGAAATTGTTGTTGATTGAAGTTGTT
>MCJB01049048.1:19961-42882 GCA_002018475.1 Nicotiana obtusifolia
GTTGGTTAGCCTTGGAGAAGATCGAAGCGTCCATAAATCTTGCTGTGGACGAATCTTGTGTTGAAGATGTATATTTGTGTTTATATTGTATTATTGTGTAGTTATTGAAGCCATTAATTCTTACTTGTTTGGTCCTGCGTGACTATTTCTTAAACTTAGCCAGATTGTGGCCTTTTATTAATTAGTTGTTTCCTAGTTGATTTAGGTTAGCTAGTTATTCTTTTCCTAGTTGATTTAGGTAAAGGCTCATTCTATATAAGCCTAAACACTTCATTATTTTGAGACCTTTTGACATTATTATAAATCAAAAACCGGCAGCACATTGCTCCCAAAATCGTGTGAATTAACTTGTCCAATTTTGGTGTGATTCAAAATTGAACTTGTTCCTTTGTTTGATCGAACAGTTTGCAAGACCATTGTTGTCTTGAGGGTTGTTCGTATAGTATAGGTACTCCGTGACTTCATCAAGAAGGTAAGTAGACTAGTTCCTACTTGTTGTCTTGATAGTTCATTGAGCGTCTTGCTTCTATCTTTTTATTTTCTTATTTCCGCGTTTAATATTGCATCAAGTGATGAGGACTCAACTGATGAAGAAGAGGAGCAGCAGGATGTACAAAGTGTAAATGATAAGGCAAAACAACAAGACATAATGGGAGACACTCAAAACAAGAACATTGACAAGGATGCTGCAAGAGTTAACAAGGATATTCCAACATTAGAAGTGGTGCTGCCCAACATACTAACAAAGCCTAAGCCTAAGGCACATGCTGTCCAAAATGCTGGAGGAACTGAAGCTGATAAACAATCTGCCGATAGGCTGAATAAGAGTACAAAGCTCACTGGGATACAGACGAGTCCAATTGCTAAAGGTTGTTCTCATGAAGATACAGCAAACAAAGGCCAGTTGGTCCACAAAATAGGGAGCACAGAGCTAATCCAAGTAGATGCTAAAACACAACTGGCAGATCATAGAGGTATTTCTGAAAAGGAGGAGCACACAGCAGAAATAGGAAGAGATCTTGATGAAGAGTCCGCAATACAAAATCTCAACAATGTGGCAAGACAAGCAGATATCTCACTTAAATATATGGATGCAAGGAAATCAGCTAAAAGGGGAAAGAAAAAACAGGGAAAAGACAATCAAAGTGTAGTTCCAGGGGTCCAAACTAGAAGGATCCTATCTAAATCTCACATTTAACCATGAACGGAATCATCTGGAATGTGAGGTCAATCAACAAAAAGAAATCTTTTGAAAGGCTTATCAATATGCACAGACAGTATCACTTTTAGTTCATTGGAATCATGGAACCTATGCAGAAAACTAAGAAACTAGAAAGATATAGAAGAGAAGATTGGAATGCCTAAATGCTATGCCAATGTGTCAAATAAGATATGGGTGTTTGTTGATGATGATCATGAGGTAGACATACTAAATGATATGGAACAACAACTAATTGTGAAGCTGACAAATATGGATTCTCAAAGTTCCTTCATTGTCACTTTCGTGTATGCAAAATGTAATGCTATTGAAAGAATTGAGCTATAGGATAGTTTGTATAACCTTGCTAGAGACATGTCATTGCCTTGGTTAGTAGGAGGGGATTTTGATGTGATATAGGATGAAGAAGAAAAGTTTGGTGGACTCCCAGTGTCTCTAAATGAAGTCAAGGACTTTAGACATTGCATTTACACATGTAATCTCTCTGAAGTTGGCTTTAAAAGAAGCATCTACACTTGGTGGAATGAGAGAGTTGAGGAGGACTGTATATTTAAAAGGTTGGATCGATGCTTAGTTAATTGGGAATTCCAACAACTGCTACCACAAATGGAGATCACTCATCTGCCAAAAATAGGTTCTGATCACTGTCCTATGTTACTAACTTGTAATAAAGATACTACACCTGCAAAAAGGCTTTTCGATTTCTCAACTTCTGGACAAAGCATCATTCTTTCAAATAGGTGGTCAAGGAGCACTGGAAAGCAGATTTTGTAGGAGACCCTTTCATTCTGTTTAAACACAATCTGAAGAATTTGAAAAAAGCCTTATCAACATAGAGCAGAGCAACATATAGAGATATCTTTCAAAAAGTAGCAAGCTTGGAGGAAGTGATTAGAGTACATGAAGCCCAATTTGAGTTACACCCTACTGTCCAAAGCAGAGCAAGATTACAGAAGGTACAAGCTGAACTGATCCGATTTTTTACACTAGAAGAAGAATTCTGGAAACAAAAATCTGGTATGTCATGGTTTAAAGATGGTGACAAAAATTCAAAGTTCTTTCATGCACAAGTAAATGGCAGAAGGAAGAGATTGTAACTGAAAAGAATACAAAATAACCTGGGCACATGGCTGGAGGATAATGATGAAATGGCAGAGGAAGCAGTCAACTATTTCAAAGCATAGTTTCATGAAGATACAATTCCTACAACATTTAGAATTCTAGATCATGTTCCTACAATGGTGGATAGCACAGACAACACTCAACTAATGCAGCAGCCAGCAAAGGAGGAAATCAAAGATGTAGTGTTTGGACTTAATGAAGAAAGTGCTGGAGGACCAGATGGGTTCACTGGATGTTTCTACCAATCATGCTGGGATATAATTGAAAATGACATAGTTGATATGGTGAAAGCAATCTTCAATGGCCATATTCTTCCCAAGTTTGTGACACACACAAATCTGGTTCTACTGCCAAAGAAGAAGGAAGTGATGACCTTTTCAGATATGAGACCAATAAGCCTCAGTAAATTTATCAACAAAATCTTCTCTAGAGTCATTCATGACAGAATGGTAAACATACTGCCAAAGCTAATATCTGATGAGCAAGCTGGATTTGTGAAAGGCAAGAGCATAGTGGAGAATGTTCTCTTAACACAAGACATAATAACAGACATTCAACTGAGAACCAAAGCAGGTCCAAATGTTGTGATCAAATTGGATATGACAAAAGCATATGATAGACTATCATGGTTATTCTGGACAAAGGTTTTGAGGAAGATGGGATTTGAAGAAAGGTTTATTGGCTTGGTGTATGGAATTGTGTCAATCAACTGGTATTCTGTATTGCATAATGGACATCCACATGGTTTTTTCAAATCAACAAGAGGGGTGAAGCAGGGTGATCCTCTATCACCTGCTCTATTCTTATTGGCAGCAGAGGCAATGTCTAGAGGGATGAATGCTTTACACTACAATCTTTACTTCTGTGGATTTGGATTGCCCAAATGGAGCCCCAAGATAAATCATTTAGCATATGCTGATGATAGCATCATTTTCTCCTCATCAAATGCTACCTCACTGCAGCCTATAATGGAGGTGCTGACAGAATATGAAAATGCCTTTGGGCAGCTGATAAACAAGAGCAAATCTACTGTATATCTACACCATTCCACTGCTGAACAGATAGCCAACAAAGTGCAAAGGATCACAGGAATACAGAGGCAGGAATTCCCTTTTACATACCTTGGATGTCCAGTCTTCTACCTAAGAAGGAAGATGGACTACTACCAAGGTCTCATAAAAAAAAAGTGATGGATAAGCTTCAAACTTGGAAAGGGAAACTACTATCTATAGAAGGAAGGGCAATACTTATAACACATGTGCTACAGAGTATGCCTATACATCTATTATCTGCAGTAAACCCCCCTGCCAATGTGATCAATAAGTTGCATAGAATAATTGCACAATTCTTCTGGTGCAACTCTATTGGGAACCCAAGCAGACACTGGGTATCCTGGAACACTCTTTGTTTTCCATGTGAGGAAGGGGGTGCAGGGTTTAGGTCCTTACATGACATGTCCACAGCACTATTCCGTAAATTATGGTGGAATTTCATAACAAAACCAACTATGTGGAGTTCATTTATGAGTCAGAAGTACTGTAAGAAACTCAATCCTATGATTGTGCCCTGGAAAGGTGGATCTCATATATGGAGAACAATGATTGAATGTAGAAGCACCACAGAACATTAAATCCTCTGGCAACCTAAGAAGGGATCCTCTCTATTCTGGTTTGAGAACTGGACTAGATTGGGAGCCTTATATTTTGTCACTCCAACTAACTTTGTGTGTGATGAAACTATACAAAACATATATGATGTGGTGCATGAAGGTCACTAGGATGAGGAGAAGATCAGAGAGTTACTGCCACATGATCTTGCAGTCTATATACTGGAAAATATAAAGCCACCGGCCTTGACAGATGTGATTGATCAACCTACATGGATGCTGGAACCCAGAGGTGATTTCACTGTTAAATCAGCGTGGGAATACTTGAGAAGGAAACAAAATACCCCTAATGCTTACAGGAATATCTGGGTTCAAGGACTGCCTTTCAAAATTTCTTTCTTTATGTGGAAAGTATGGAGAAACAGATTGCCACTTGATGATTTCTTTAAAAAACTGGGATACCACATGGCATCCAAATGCTGGTGCTGTACAGAGCCACAAGAAGAAGCAAGACAACATTTGTTTTTCACATCATATGCTACAAGCAAAGTGTGGAGGTACTTCTTTGGTAATGCAGGAATTGTTATGGATGGGATCACATTGCATCTGACAGTAATTAAATATTGGATTGCACATGTTATTCCAAGGCTGAAACCTATAATGCAAGCCTTACCATCAGTAATTGTATTGGAATTGTGGAAGAGAAGGAACAACTACAAATATGAAGATACTGTCATTGTCAATAGAGTGATATATTAGATCTCCACAACTCTTCAGTTACTTATCAAATTCATAAAGCAAGGCATCCAAAACATTCCTCACAAATGGCCAGATATAATTGCCACGATGGAGGAATATACTCCCACTTTGAAGCATATGAAGGTGATCTGGGAATTCCCCAGTCAAGGAAGGATAAAAGTCAATACAGATGGGACTTCTAGGGGCAACCCAGGAAGAAGCTCAATTGGCTTTGTACTGAGAAATGAAGAAAGAGATGTCATATATGCATGCAGCAAGGAGATTCAAGAAGGCACAAACACATAAGCTGAAGCAAAGGCAATGCTGGAGGCTTTGGGATTCTGTGTCAACAATAACCATGTTCTCATCAACCTCTAAACTGATTCAATGATGCAGCTAAAAGGCATGAAAGGAGAATGGAGAGTTCCATAGTCTATCAATGAAATTGTTGAAGAAATTAAAGACCTGATGTCAAGGTGTAATGCAATAGTAACACACATTTTCAGAGAAGGCAACAAATTGGCAGATCATATTGCAAACTATGCCCTAGATGTTGGACCTACAGAATGCTACTACTTTGAGGATTTGGATACACAAAGTAGAAGGCTAGTCAATAGTGATAAGAGTCAATGTCCATATTTAAGAATAAGAGTAGTAGGAAACAAGGGGCAGTAACTCTGCCAAAGGGCAAGGAGTCTGTTGGAGGCTATAAGCATAATCACAATACCAGTAATGAAGAGAGGATGGAGCAGTGGCTTTGCACTAACATCATGTTACTTTTTGCCAGAAACACTGGAGTAATCAACTCCACAAATCAACCTCCTCAACTGGAATTTACATAACTTGTTTGCTTTTATCTGTAGGTAAGAAGAATTGGAGCTTATTACTACAACTGCAGTACCAATTACAACTGCAGCAACTTGTTGAGATCTCCACACTAGCATCTGACAAATGGGCTAGCATGGAACAACACCACACAAGGGATATATTGCATAGTCAGCCATCAACTAAGCTTCAATCATATGAACCTCCAAGAAGACAGCAACTGCTCACCATCCTACCTACCAGCACCTCAAACATACAACTCTTGCCTTACATTGCTACAGCAAGAATCAACCAACACATACCTAACACCTTACATAAACAACAACAGCCACATCAGCTACTCATCTGGAACAATCACTCAATGGCACACTGTTTGGTTCAGTTAGATGCTGAAGAAGAATGTGTGGTATCAGAATTTCTAATGCTCATCCCATTGCTACTTTAGTAATCATACTAGACCCCAATCACATTGAGCAAATCCAGCAAATACATCACTGCCAGCAACAGGAGAAGCTCATCCAAAGCAACATCAGCCTCACTTCTCAGAATCACAGCACCAGAAAAGAAGAAAAAATCACCAATGTCACCTCTAAAGCCAGCATAGAAGATCACAGATGTCCAAGGCATCAAAGGCAGCACATCAAGCCAGACCAATTGCTACACCAACAGCAGGAAGAACACACTCAAAGCAACAATAGCCCTAAAAGTCATATCCAAGAGATCAAAAAAGACAATAGAAACATCCATGCCACCACTGAATTTAATAAAGTTATCAACACTGCAGATAGCTTGGAGTGGTCCAGATCATTTCTGCAATTGCAATATGTGGTATTAGCACTCTTAGTGCTTAATCTGTTGCAATTACAACAATCATCATGGACCTTCCCTGCTACCATACATCAGAGGAATCCAGCCAACATACGGCTACACAGGAGCAGCAACATAGACAGGCAAACACCAAGCAAACAGCAGCTACATGACACAGAAGCACAGTCAACATACAGCCAATAGAAGCAGCACTCTGAAGCCAGCATAGATGATCACAGATACCCAAAGCATCAAAAGCAGCACACAAATCCAAACCAACTACCACACCAACAGCAGGAAACTCATCTTCAAAGCAACAACAGCACCAAAAGTCAGAATCAAGAAATCAGAAAAGACAATATAAACATCAATGCTACCACTGAACTCAGTAGATTTCCCAACACTGCAGACAGTTTGGATTTGTCCAGATCATTGCTGCAGTTGCAAGGTATGGTATTAGCACTCTTAATGCTCAATATGTTGCAACTACAAAAATCATCATGGACCTCTCCCCTTACCATACATCATAGGAATCCAGCTAACACACAGCAGCACAGAAGCAGCAACACATACAGGCAACTACCAAGTCAGCAGCAACTCCAAACACAGAAACATAGTCAGCAGATTACCAACAGAAGTAGCACCTATACTGGAGCAACAACAGAAGCAACAAGCCAAATAAACAGCCTAACAGAAGACACAAGGTACACACATATACACAAAAGCAGCAGCTCCAGCAATCAAGTCATCACCCCACCTCCAGAACCAACAACAACAGTCAGAAAATTGCTCATCCAACAATACAAACAACATTGTTGTCCAGTCACTTGGTATATCCCGATAGCCATCTTTAACTTGGCTTTCCTTGTCCTCAAGGCCAAAGCAAAATTAAAGATAGGTCGTGCTTTTTTGTCACACTTTTGCGAACTCTCGACACTACGGACAGATGTCAGATGTATATAGAGGGAATCACATCCCTCATCTACTCAGTAGAAATAGGAACATGTGTACTTTTTTGTATAGCTCACCTATAAAAATTTTACATTGTTTTTGTACGTACGATTGTCTATCAATATAAAATAGACAATTGTTACATCACCATAGGTCTAACTCCTCATTACTACCTAGGTACAATTAGTTATCATTTTAGGATTACTAAGAGTACATGCTTTTCTTTTGGGAGGTAAGGTTTATGTCCCCTTTTATCTTTGTACTTTGTTTCTATTAATAAAAACTATATTTTAGCAAAAAAGAATAAGGATATGTCAACTGAGGCAGAATAAAGAAATCTATGTGACTTTTAAAAACATGTGCATCTTAGTAATATTTTTATGGATCAATTCACCTTTTCAAATGATTGCCAACATAGCATCTATAACATGGGGGCGGTTGATCCATTGTTGCACAATCAAGTACGGTGTGAATGAGATTGTTGTTGTTGGAAGTTTTGTCATTGACATGCATTTTAAATGTGGGCAACTGAAGGAAGCTGGAAATTTGTTTGAATAGTTCCTTGAGAACAGTACATGTTATTAATTCCTCAAGTAACTCAAATACTTACGTGAACAAATAGTTATACAATTCCCAGAACCGGTAGTACAGAGTCATAAGCTCTACTGAGATACACTAGAATTCTCTAAGTAGAATACTGCTTTGGAACAGAGATAAACAGTAGCAAAGATAATATCAGGAAGTAACTCAAAGACCTGTGAACAAAACGGCAGGTATACCTTGAAATTCCCAACCGCACAAGCACAACTCTTAAATCCAACACGATCCGAAGTACCTGGATCTGCACAAAAATGTACAGAAGCGTAGCATGAGTACACCACAACGATACCCAGTAAGTATCAAGTCTAACCTCGGAAGAGTAATGACGAGGCCGGGTCAAGACGCCTACTAGACATAGAAACTTGTGCAAGATATTAACATAAAGCTAACAATGGAAAGAACATAAATGTAAGGCTAACATTGGAAAGATTACTGATATACAACCAACAATGGAATAATAGAAACACAAATGGAAACAAGAAGTAAACGAGTAATAAAGCAGCAACATAATCAGAATATGAAATATGAATGAACTTAATTAAGGGAGTAAATGACAATTCAAGTAACCAAATTCATTCTCAACGCATGACTTATAACAAGAATTACCCCGAGGCACCACACCTCGTAATCACAAATCATGAGCCACAACTTCTAGTCTTAGACGTATGACACCTCGTGCCCAAAAGGCCAAAATAACAATCACCTTCGCACGACAAGCCCGCATGCTACCATGTACATCACAAACATGTCAAATATCAGTTAAAATGATCGAAAGATATATTTAAACACCATAAAGCATAATAACAATCTTGAATAAGGTATGGCATCAAATGAGATAATGAGTTTAATTTAGAAAATAAATAAAATAAAATAAAGTACAATTTATACAAAATAGAGTACCGGATGAGTTTAGTTTAGAAATCAATAAAATAGAGCAAAAATATCATATTTAAACAAAGTAAAATACCAGTTAAATTAACGAGTTAAATTTAGAATTTGTTAAAAGAAAACGTGATGACAATTTTAAGTAAAGGAAACATCAAATAGGGTGATGGGTATAATTTGAGAATCCAACTAAAGTAAAAGTGCGATAACCATTTATAATAGTAAAGCACAAAGTGAGATAATGAGTTCTATCTTAAAAGACACATAGGATAAAATATGTCAATAATTCTTTTATTTAAACCATTATGTTACCAACAATTCAACAAAATATAAAAGAATGACTCCACGCAAAATAAATTCACATTGAAAATCAATTTACCAAGTATAATGGAGGCACGGATTGGCATGTTAAAGCACTACAACAATTACGTAGAATGCATGACTCACACAAGAAGCCACAATTGTTCCAACACTAAGATAACAATGAATAACCAAATATAATCAAAATGCGGATGAATGATTGGAGGAAGAACACTAAGATAAAAATGAATAACCAAATATAATCAAAAAGCGGATGAATGATTGGAGGAAGAACAATAACCGTTCAAATCAACAAATCGTTCCAACATAGAATGTAGAATAAGAATCAGAACCAAGGTACCGCCTCAAAATCACATTTCACAATCTTTCCTTATATCACCGCGTGAGCCTTGCATTTATTTTTGAAAGTGTTTTTCCGAAATAGCTACACGCGTTTTATGCCACCTTATCTCACTGCGTGGTTTCAAGTAGTTTCTCCACTAGCAACATGCATATCAAGCCCAGCTTATCTCACCGCATGCGTATCAACCCCTAGCCTTATACCAACATGCGTATCAATATCACAACACAATAACTACTCGCACCACATGTGCCCATATACCATAACTTGCCAAAATCAACAATACCAATGTTACCACAACATATAGCTCATGGCTCAATCACAATGTGTACAAGAATCTCAATAATGACAAAATGAATGAGAAATGCTCAACAAAGAAAATATCTCAACAACCAAAAAAATTTAACGTCAATGTGATGATAACTTACCCAACTTCAACATCAATAACTCAACAAGAAGATATTTCACGAATTAACAACTTCAAGTAAGAGTAATTCAACAATAAAAGAAGTAACAAAACAATAAGAGAGGTAGTAACTTCAACTAAAGCATATAAGAGCAATTAAGATAATAAAAGATAGAAACAGAGTCAACAACGTCAATTAGAGCATGTGAGAGTAAATCTAATAATGAAAGATGTAACATGTTATAACAATTCAATTAAATACATGGAAGATGTCTAGAAGTCTAAACCGGTCAAAATATAACATATAGCCGAGTACACACTCGTCACCTTGTGGACACATCTTCCACATAGCACAGTTAGCACACAACAACCCAAATCCTAAGGGGTACACAAAGTTAGCCAAGATACTTACCTCAAACAAGCTAAATCAATCTACTAATAAGCCCTTCCATGCAAATCCACCTCCGAACAGCTCGAATCCAGATAAAATAACTTAATATCATAAATAAAAGCCATACAAAGTAATTCCAGATAATAAAGATTCGATCTTTAATAAAAATCAAAAAGTCAACCCAAAAAGTCAGCTCTAGGCCCCGCACCTCAAAAACCCAATAAAACTCATAAATTTCGAACACTCATTCCAATACGAGTCCAACCATACAAAAATTATTCAATTATGACCTCAAATCGGCCTTCAAACATCAATTTATGTTTTAGAAAGTTTTTACTAAAATCCTCAATTTCTCCAATTTAACTCATTAATCAAACCCAAAAATCGAGTTTGGAATTATGAAATAATGACAACCTGAATAAAACGTACGTATCGCAATCCAAGTAGTACAAATTCTCTCCAAAATCGACCAAAACCGAGCTCCAAATCCTTGTGAGAAAAAGTAACTAAATTTAGAAACAAGAAAAAAAACGCAGCAGATGTCCCAGCTTGAACTAGGTCCTAGATGATCCCGAAACTCACGTTTGATAATCCAAACATGATCCTTATGAGATTATACCCAAGATAGGCTCTTGAATTACCCAATTTGGCCTTAAAATGAGGGAGAGATGATGTTTTGAAGTTTTAAAAGAAATCAGAAAATTTATGGGACATAATGACATTTTCGTAATTACTTACACGGGAAAAAAAACCAACAATAAGAAATTCTTTGTTTTAGCAATCAAAACTAATTCGGAACCTCCCGGACACAAACCATATATGCATTTCAATCGTAAATACGCTGCGAACCTGCTCGCGGCACTCAAAACACCGAAAAAAGGTCATCTTGATGCAATATTAACACGGAAATAAGAAAACAAAGGATAAAAGTAAGACGCTCTATGAATTATCAAGACAACAAGTAGGAACTAGTCTACTTACGTTCTTGATGAAATCAAGGAGTATCTATACTATACGAACGATCCTCAAGACAGACGATTGTCTTGCAAATTGTTCAATCAAACAAGGAACGAGTTCAATTTTGAATCACACCAAAATTGGACAAGTTAAACACACGATTTTTGTTGGGAGCAACGGCTGCCGAAAATTCTTTATAAAATTAATGTAAGGTGCTAAAAATAATGAAGTCTTTAGGCTAATATAGAATGAGCCTTGTCCTAAGTTAACTAGGAAACAAATAACTAACAAAAAAGGCCATAATTTGGCTAAGTTTAAAGAATAGTCACACAGGACCAAACAAGTAAGAATTAATGTCTTCCATAATTACACAATAATCTCAACACAGTAACAAGCATCACACACCAAACGCTTGGCTCTTCTTCACCATCAAATGTGCATCATGAAGCTCTTTATCTTGACTTCTCGTGAATGGTCTTGAAGGCTTAAACGTATCATGATCAGGTTGACCTGCATCATCCTTCCCTTCTTGGGAAGATTTCATCCTCAAAATAGAACCTTCTTCATCTTTCTAAGCAACACAAGGAGTCAAGTCAGTAACATTGAATGTCTTAGAAATAGCATAATCATCAGGTAGATCTATGACATAAGCATTATTATTGATCTTCTGCAACACTTGAAATGGTCCATCTCCTTGCGGAGCCAACTTCCCTTTCCTCTGGTTCGGAAATCTTTCCTTTCGGAAGTGCACCCAAACCCAGTCACCTTTCTTTAAGTCCAGTTTTTTCCTTCCTTTATTCTTCTTGACCGCTACGTTTTCATAAGCATCCTCCAAAGTTTTCTTCACCTTAGCATGCAATTCGAGCAACGCGGCTGCCTGATTTTCTCCATCAATGCTAATAGCTGCATCTCTCGGAAAAGGAACAAGATCAAGTGGTATCAAATGATTAAAACCATAAACACATTCAAATGGAGTAATGCTATTCATGCGATGAACAGTTCTATTATATGCAAACTACATAATAGGTAATCGGTCAGTCCAAGTGCCGGACTTCCCTTTGGTCAAAGCTCGAAGAAGAACTCCCAAGGTGCGATTAACAACCTCGGTTTGACCGTCAGTCTGTGGATGATGTGATGTAGAAAACAAAAATTTGGTGCCAAGAGCACCCCACAAACACTTCCAGAAGTGACTCAAAAACTTAGCATCCCTATCACTAACAATAGCTCGAGGCACACCATGCAACTTTAATACATTAGCAATAAACAAAGAAGCAACATGTTGTGCATCATCACATTTTTTACAAGGAATGAAATGAGCCATCTTAGAAAACCTATCAACAACCACATAAATGCTATCATGACCACCTCGAGATCGCGGCAGACCCATCACAAAATCCATCGAAACATCTACCCAAGGACTAGTAGTAACGGGTAAGGGAGTATACAAATCATGATTATTAGACCTAGACTTAGTTCTTTTACACTCAAAACACGCTCCACATACTCTCTCGACATCTCGCCTCATCTTAGGCGAATGGAACTGTTCCCCTAATATAGCTAAAGTCTTATCTACCCCAAAGTGTCCTATCAAGCCCCCACAATGCGCCTTACGCACCAACAACTCTCGCCACGAGGACTCGGGTATATAAACTCTCCCCTTCTTAAAAAGGAAACCATCATGCCATTGATACTTCTCAACTTGCTGCCCGCTAGTTATGGCGTCACACACACTCTTAAGTTTAGGGTCATGCATATACATAGAATTAATACTCTCAAAACCCATCAACCTAGATGCTAACGGGATAGCCAAAGCAAACTTCCTAGATAGTGCGTTAGCTACTACATTCTCCTTCCCCTTATTGTAATGAATCACGTAAGGGAAACTCTCAATGAACTCTACCCACTTGGCATGTCGTTTATTTAGTTTCTCTTGACCCCTAAGCTGTTTGAGTGACTCATGATCACTCTTAATTACGAATTCCTTAGGCCATAGGTAATGTTGCCAATGAGCTAAAGCTCTCACGAGGGCATACAATTCTTTGTCGTACGTAGAGTAATTCAAGGCAGCCCCCTTCAACTTCTCACTAAAATAGGCAATAGACTTCCCATCTTGGATAAGAACACCTCCAACTCCCACCCCCGAGGCGTCACACTCAATTTCAAACGCCTTACTAAAATCAGGTAATTGTAATAACGGGGCATAACTAAGCCTACTTTCAACTCTTGGAAGGCACCCTCTTGTGGCTCCCCCCACACAAAAGGCGTGTCTTTTCTCACCAACTCCGTGAGTGGTGCTGCTATGGTTCTAAAGTCTTTTACTAAGGGTCTGTAGAAACTAGCTAGTCCATAGAAACTTCTAACATGCGAAACAGTAGTAGGAGTAGGCCAATCTCTAATAGCTTCAACCTTAGATTCATCTAATTCAACACCATTAACACTTACAACAAATCCCAGAAATACAACTTTCTCTACACAAAAGGCACATTTCTTGTAATTAACATATAACTTTTCGGCTCTTAATACTTCAAACACTTGCCTTAAGTGATCAACATGGTCATCTAAACTTGTACTATAAATCAGGATATCATCAAAGTAGACAACCACAAACTTATTAAGAAACAGTTTAAGCACATGATTCATTAATCGCATGAACGTAATAGGTGCGTTGGAGAGACCAAAAGGCATCACCAACCATTCATATAGACCAAACTTGGTCTTGAATGCAGTTTTCCACTCATCACTCGGATTCATACAGATTTGGTGGTAACCGGACCTAAGATCAATCTTAGAAAACACACTTGAACCACATAACTCATCTAGCATGTCATCTAACCAAGGGATAGGATGACGATACTTTACCGTTATCTTGTTGACGGCTCGGCAATCAACACATCCTCCAGGTGCCGTCTTTCTTTGGAACCAAGATCACGGGTACGGCACACGGACTTAGACTCTCTCGAACAATCCCCTTAGTCAATAGCTCATCCACTTGTTGTTGCAACTCCTTAGTATCCTGTGGATTGATTCGATATGCGGGTTTGTTCGGAATTTGTGACTTCAAAACAAAGTCAATTTGGTGTTCTATCCCCCTCAATGGAGGTAGTCCATTCGGCATCTCCTCGGGAAACATGTCCCTATATTCCTGCAAAACATCACTAACAACACTAGGCAAGGGGTGAACGTTAGTAGAAACTTTATCATTAGAGCTCAAGTAAACACCTTATGAATTAGGCAAATTAAGAGTTTAGAACTATCATTACCTCTCAAATACTCACCTGGTTGCATCATGGCACAAATATTACCTGACAGGTTCGATGTACTAGCATTGGTCATGGCTTCGGATTTGGGCTCCATTGGAGCCTTAGCTCTAGCCGCCTCTTTCAGTTCCCACATGCGTTTGTAATCATCACTAACCTGTTGCGGTGTTAAGGGCTTAAGTACATAACTCTTGCCCTCCAGCTTGACCGTATAAGTGTTGGACTTTGCATCATGATCAACACATCTATCAAACTGCCAAGGTCTGTGCAATAGTAGATGGCATGCCTGAATAGGCACTACATTGCACAAGATTTCATCTTGATAAGCTCCCACCTTGAACTTAATAAGTGCCTGCTTTACTACCTTTAATTCACCACATTCACTCAACCACTACAATCGATAAGGATGGGGATGTTTCCTCGTAGGTATACTAACTTAAGTCACTAACGTGTGGCTTACTACATTAGTGAAATTCCGGAATCAATTATCATCGAGCACACTTTTCCTTTCACCCTACATCTAGAATGAAACAAGTTCTCACGCTGCACATCTCCTTCCTCCTGTACGCTCATAGTGCTCAAGTTCTTACGTACCACTAAGAACATATTCACACCCTCTTCTTCTAACTCTTCCTCGCGGCATTAAACCAATTCAGCCCCTTATCTTCTCCTCAAACTCCTCTTCACTTTCTTCTTAACACACAATACCATCATCAAGAATTAACATGGTCCTCCGTGTTGGACAATCCTTTGCGAAATGTCCATAGCCTTTGCATTTGTGACGCTGAAAAGAAGATGCGCTAGGAGAATTGAGTTGAGTCTTAGAATTGCCTCCGGACCCCTTAGGTTCAACCCCAGGTGCCGCAACTTGGGTTAGCTTCTTAGGCTCTCAGTTTTGGCTTACTATAGGCTCTCGGGTTTGGCTTGCTCCCCCAGTGTTCGATGTCTTTCACTCTTTGTTTCGACGTATGATAGTGGAATCGAAACCCCCTCTATATCGAGCTGCCCGGCTTTCTTTAATCATCTTTTCGGCTTCAATGGCAGCTAAGAACATATCATGAAGAGCAATGAACACATGCAACCTCAACTGATTGGAGATATCATTATTCAACCCATTCTTGAATCGGATGATAGCCTCTTCTTCTTCTTCGTCTTCCATGTCAAGTGATAGACGAATTTTCTCAAAGTCATCATAGTATTCTTCCATGGACTTCAACCCTTGTTTCAAATCATACAACTTCCGTAACTGTTCTTACTTGTGCCGTGGGTTCACATATTTACTCTGATACCAACTGATGCAATATTAAACTCGGAAATAAGAAAAAAAAAAGATAGAAGCAAGACGCCATATGAATTATCAAGACAACAAGTAGGAACTAGTCTACTTACCTTCTTGATGAAATCAAAGAGTACCTATACTATACGAACGACCCTCAAGATAATGATGATCTTGCAAATTGTTCGATCAAACAAAGGAACAAGTTCAATTTTGAATCACACCGAAGTTGGACAAGTTAAAGTCACACGTTGGAAGCACAAGGCTTGGCCGAAAATTTCTTGTAAAATTGATGTAAGGTTCTAAAAATAATGAAGTGTTTAGGCTTACATAGAATGAGCCTTTACCTAAATCAAATAGGGAAAAAATAACTAGTAACCTAAATCAATTAGGAAACAAATAACTAACAAAAAGGCCACAACTTGGCTAAGTTTAAGAAGTAGTCACGCAGGACTCAAAAACAAGAAAGAATTAATGTCTTCCACAACTACACAATAATCTCAACACAGTAACAAACTTCCCACGCCAAACGCTTGGCTCTTCTTCACCATCAAATGTGCATCATGAAGCTCTTTAGCTTGGCTTCTTGCGAATGGTCTTGAAGGTTTAAACGTATCATGATCAGGTTGACCTGCATCAGCTCGGATCGAGGGTGATTATTTCATTAAGGCTAGAACTATCCTACTCGTGTGGTTTGAATTTATTTTATCTTTGTTTGTTCTATAGTAACTTAATTTATCGCCTTGTATCAAATTAATCCGCGTATCCTTAAAACCACTTACAAATTTAATTGTTATCCGATTTTAAAGGTAAACGGATATCCTATCACTCCCTCGCTCTTTTTGAATGCCTTTTCAATTTTATTTCTAGTATAGTTCATCGATAAGAATACTGAATGCCCGAAGAGTAGCTCTCTCCCGAGTCCACAACATAGTGTGGAATCGAGTCATTCCTTCATTTTAATTCAGTTAATCCTTTTTGATGGGTAATTTTATTTATTAGCTAGAAAAATAAGAGAGCAACATATAGTTACCCATGTGTGGGAGTATATTGAGACAGATACATTCTAACATCGGAGTCTTTTGAGAAGACATGTTATGGCAAATAGTGAAATTGGTTCGTCAAGTTATAATATTTTTTCTCTCAAGGTACAAAACTTGATTAGTTAATAAATTAAGCAATACATGAAAAGTAATCGAGGCACTACTCCAAATCCACAAACATAGTGATTGTAAATAATAAGATCCTGTTTGGCTCCTCCATTTTCGAAATGGGTTCGTACAATAAGTAAAATATTATTCCATTGAATTGGCAATATAGTTCAATTATAAAAGGAAATTGGATTAAAATATCCAAAACGATATACAACACGATAAAAGTTACGACTTCGGGTTGGTTTTCGTTATACGTACCCGTTACTATTGAAAAACAATTAGAATTAGAATCAGTTGGCAGCGACTAAGCTAGGAATTAGAATTTACTTTGGATTGGTCTTTGTTATATTTACTCGATGCTGCCCAAATTTACAATTGGAACTTTCCTAAAAGAATTTATCTATGTTTAGCAGTGAATTGTCCGATAACAATTAGAATATCATCCTAAAGGAAGTCTATCAATGAGAATTATGTTGGCGGTAGTCCTAAGACAGTAGAATACAAATAACAATAATAACCCAATATTAACCTCCAATGCAGTCTGGGGAAAGTAGGGTATACGCAGATCTTGTCCCTATTCCAAAAGAGTAAAGAGACTGTTTTCGAGAAAGACAGTAGAATATTATCCTATAAGAATTTTATCAATGAGGATTATATATGCTGCCGCTGATAACATTAAGTCCCAAAAGAATTCTTTGCAATATTACAATCATATGCAATATTAAATTGCTTAGTGAAAGAAATATTATGAAGCAACATAATTGCTATTTCTGCACCGAGTCTTGTCCGTCTTTCATTTTATTGAACACTTGTAGGACAAAAGATGCTTGACTTAGAAGATTATATATTAGCTATTCTAACTATACGTTGTGATTTATATGCATATGTATTTAGTACATAAAAATATTTATTAACTTAATAAGAAACAAATACACTTGTAAATATTAACAATAGTAAAATTATAGCGTAGCCAAAACAAATAAGAATATTTACGAAAATATTATACAATTATTGTCACGTGGATAAATGATAGAAGTTTCAACTTTCAAGAATTCACTATTTTGGGGATGTGTGGAGCTATGTTGAGCTTATCAGTGCCTTGATATTCCTGTATCAATAATATTGGCATGACCCTATTTTATCATTACTAGAAATCAGCTAAAAAGCGATCATAAAAAGCGACCAAAGTCGATCTCTTTTTGTCCAAAAGCGACCAAAAAGCGATCGAAGAGGCCTGGTCACAATTCAGGTGGTCACAATATAATTGCGACCAAAGTTGGTCGCTAATTTGCGACCAACTTTGGTCTCTATAACAAAAGAACCAAACATTCCGGAAAAACATATAGAGACCAACTTTGGTCGCAAATTAGCGACCAACGTTGGTCTCTATATGTTTTTCCTGATAAATATAATCTGGAAAATTGCGACCAACGTTGGTCGCAAATTAATTTATTTTTTTTTTCAGAAAAATTTAATTTACAGGTTGCGACCAACGTTGGTCGCAAATTTTGTTAATATTTTTTTTTAGATTTTGTTAAGCGACCAAGATTGGTCGCAAAACTAAGAGCAGAATAATTTTAATTTACAGTTAGCGACCAAGGTTGGTCGCAATACTCCCAGATTTTAAAAATCTGGGTAATATAGCGACCAACCTTGGTCGCTATTCTGAATTTTTTTTTTTTTTAGAATAAGCGACCAACGTTGGTCGCTATACCTGAACAGTGTTAAAATCTGGGCAGTTTAGCGACCAATGTTGGTCGCTAATTTTCAGATTTATTTTTTTCAGTGAAAAGCGACCAACTTGAGACCAACGTTGGTCGCTTTTCTTGGTTTATTTTTTCCAGAAATCGCCTGTTTTGGTAGCTACACCACCTGCTAGCTTACTAAAATCCTAAAAAGGCATTTTATGCCATAACGTACAACAACAACGACGACAACAACAAAAAACCAAATTCAAATGCCATAAACAACAATAACAACGACAACAACAACAAACAACAACAACAACAACAACAACAACAACAGCATTAAACAACAACAATAACAACATTAAAAGTAACAAAGTATGAAGTTCAATAGAACTTATACATAAACTAACCAAAATAAGTTAAATGTTATTACAATTCAAGGATTATTAATGTCTACATCATTAGTGTCATCGTCCGATGAAGTGTCATCACCAACACGGTATGGATAAGGGTGTAGTTGTGTAGGATTGGAGGGATGATAACGAGGAGGATGGGAGAAAGTAGCACCGGGAGGGCGAGCCTCTGGCGATGACTCACGAGACCCGGGAATCAGAAAAGCGCCAGAAGCCAAGAGAGATTTGAGCTTCTCTTGTATGGCAATATACTGAGCATCTCTAACCTTCTCTCTTTCCTTGGAGGCTTCTAGCTCGGCTGTGAGCTTTGCCACATTGTCCCGCATAGAGGAGAGGCTCTCCCCATCAAGTTGCTCCGCTTGCGCGTAAGTGCCTATTCCTTGCATTCCACACTTATAGCAGTGGAATTTCTTAGTGGGAAGCCCGTATACCTTCCCCCATTTTGGACCGCCAACAGCCTGCGTCCATAGTCTTTCAGCATTCTCGTCCGACGGTTGGATTGGGTCGCCCGATGAAGATGGTGGCTGGCTGCGTATGAATTCTTCAACCTCAGCTGTTAGCAATTCTATAAGAAAAATTACATTGAATTAGTATTTCAAAAGTTATATAAAAGTAAATCAAAATACTTAATGAAAATTGAAAACTTACATGTACAGTCGAGGCTCGGCCCTCGGCCCACCTTTCTTCATCCGAATCTTTCTTCTTCTTGACAATATGAGTCTCCTTGAATAACTCATCTTGCCTCATCGGACGGCCCAACTTCTTCTCCTGAAAACTCATAAATTTTAGTTAATAAACAGAGTAGACGTTGAAAATTAAAATTAAATTAAGCAATTACGTATCATTTTCCTTTTTATTGTACCGAAGCTGATCGCACCTCCAGTGTGCAGGGAGCCTCCCTTCTCAGAAGCACGAGCTTTCTTTCCTTGCTCGCTCTTCTTTAAGAAATCTGCGGTTAGCCATTGCCTTTGCAGATCATAGCATAGATGATCAATCAACCAGGAGGGCTTCTGGTTCGACTTTCTAGCTCTGGAAAAGCAGTGTGACAACAGCTTGCGAGCCTTGAGATGGAAATTAGCAGCTACATCCGCACTATAGCGGTGTTCCCATACACACTTTCTTTGTATTTCAAAAGTTAAGTATTTAGATGGAAATATCATAAATATAAATAATTGTACTGCTTAAAAGAACATTTATACCTTAAATTCATTGAAAATTTGCTCCTTAAGCGAGAATGGGAAATCACTCCAAGTCGCATAAGGGCCATCATATAGCTTTTTGGTGGCTTGGGTGATTATCATTGTAGTAACATTACTAGGGATGAACCTTTAATGTAATAAAAAAAAAGACACATTAATATCTTAGTAAAACCGTACAAAACAATAAACGTAAAAAATAACAAATAACTCTTACCTGTCACCCTCAGGGACTATGATGATCCTGCCATATTGATCACGATGCACCTCCTCGTCATCATCACTATCCCCGTCCGAACCATGTACATCAGAGGCATGTGTGGAAGGTGTAGGGGGGTCAGAGCTAGTGTCTCGCAAGCGAAGGCCTGTAATAGATGGAGTCCCAGATGAAGATCGCTGCGAGCCCTGTGACTGCGACATAGCTGTATGGGCCGCAGGGGGACGTGTTACTGATTGCTGCGACCCCAGTGGCTGTACATGGATCGATGCGGTCCATGCGACGCAGATGGCTGAGATCCACGTGGATGTGCGGCAGCTGGGCTGTATGTCGGATGTACAATCCTATAGCCCTCTGATGAAAGATCTGGTGTCTGCTCGAAGGTGTAGGGTTGGTGATGCTGTGGCAGCTCAGAATAGCCCTGGGGTGGACGAAAAGACGTAGGCATAGGCAATTCTGAAACGGCAGGACAAGTTGGAGTATAATCTTCTACCCTCCTCTTTGGTTTCCTAGCATTTTCTCGACCCCGAGAACTACTAGAATCATTGTTACCTCGACCCTTGCCTGTCATCTGCATAATATAATACATATTTAGATTGAAAGATATAAAGAACATAGCTATAAACGAGAGTTGTTAAAGAAACCAACTGTTTAAAGCTCATCGTCGTATAGTTCCTCGTCCGAGAATTCTTCTTCCTCGGTAGTTTGAGTTTCATCAGTTGATACTTCTTCCTCGTTTTCTGTAATTTTTACTTCAGAAATATCAACTTCTTCCAGTATGTGTTCCGGATGTTCCAAATCATTTTCTAAAACTTCGTCCACTATTTGGTCAACGGTGGAGATATCGTTTTGATATGCAACATCTAACACATTCTCAACTTCCACCATACCCACAGGCCTGGTTTTTATTACAACCCGCCAATCAGACTTATTTCGCCGTAACGGATAAGGAGCATAATACACTTGCCTAACATTATGTGCAATTATGAAAGGATCATAGCTATCATACTCCCTCTTATGATTAACCTCAATTAGGTTGTACTGATTGTGGACTCTAGTACCTCTTGTTGGGTGTGGGTCAAACCACTTGCATCTAAAGAGTATCAGTTTCTTGTATGGCCAACCTGTATATTCTAGTTCAATTATTTCTTTGATCACACCATAATAATCAATATCTCCATCTTGGTTGCCATCACCACCTTGAACCCACACCCCACTATTGTTGTTATTTTTATTTTTTGAGCATTCCTCGGTATGGAACTTATATCCATTCACAACATACTTAGACATTGTTCTGACCTCAACCGCAGGTCCCCATGATATATCTTTCAAAAATTGGTTTACACCATTATTTGGATCATTTACCTACATATTGTTAAAAAAAATTCATATGTTAGCATAACTTCCAAACATTGTTTACCTACGTAGTGTTAG
The DNA here is from genome assembly GCA_002018475.1 of Nicotiana obtusifolia. Taxonomy (NCBI): domain Eukaryota; kingdom Viridiplantae; phylum Streptophyta; class Magnoliopsida; order Solanales; family Solanaceae; genus Nicotiana; species Nicotiana obtusifolia. Next base: position 41,765 of record MCJB01049048.1, read on the forward strand.
AATATTTTAAGGAGAAACTTACAAATTGTTTGAACTACGTATCAAATCTCATATATACAGCATCATGGCCAAATTGACCCACGAAGTGACTGTGACACATCAAATATTTTTAGTAGTTGCATTGAGATGTAATCACAGTAATTGTTATATTTTGATAACTACTAAATCAATACTTACTTGAGAAATGGTACGACTTCGGGACAATTTAGCAACACGTGAAGTTAGCTGACTTGAACTCCACATCGCTCAAAATCCTCTTTCTAACATCTTTAGAACACCGGCCTGGTTGATTGAATATGGACATAGGCGGATATGACGGATCATTCATAAGGTCGACTGTGTGCCTGTTGGGCCTATTCCTAGCACATGCCACATTACTCTCAAAATAATAAGAGCAAAAATGAGCAGTCTCCTTTGCAAGATATGCTTTGCATATAGATCCTTCAACCCTGTTCCTCTGTCTAACAAATTGCTTGGATTTGCCGATTGTCCTATCATAATTTCAGGTTAGCCAAGAACATTAAAATAAAACAGAATTTTTTTTTCAAACATATAATATTACCTCTCAAAGGGATACATCCATCCGCATTGAACGGGCCCTCCAAGTCGTGCCTCGTGTACAAGGTGGATTGGAAGATGTTCCATCACATCAAAAAACCCACATGGAAATATCCTTTCCAGCTTAGAAGAGGTGACACGAATGTTCTGGTCCATCTGCAGTAGGTTTTCTTCCCTTAACGTGGAAGAACACATGTCTTTGAAGAAAAACTGATCTCTGTGATGGGTTTCCAGATTCTTTCAGGCAAACCACTAAATGCAATAGGCAGTAAGGTCTCCATGAAGACATGACAGTCATGACTTTTCAAATGGCTCAACTTCCCCGTCTCCATATCAACTTTTCGCCTAAAATTCGACGCATAACCCTCAGGCATCTTCAGTTTCATTACCCAATCACAAATTTGCCGTCGTTCCTCCAAAGTGAATGTGTAACTTGCTTTGGGTTTGAACACCTTACCATTATGTGCTGTCTGCAAGTGTAGTTCAGACCGCCTGCAATATTCTTGTAAGTCCATTCTAGCCTTTGCGTTATCCTTGGTCTTGCCTTTAACATCCATCAC